>UESW01004928.1:149358-269148 GCA_900491605.1 Calamus simplicifolius | reverse complement strand
CCTCCTGCATGTGCCAACATCCCAAGTCTCCAGGAAAAACCCTAGCTGCCACCTTTGTCTTCCAATAGTGGACGCCCAAGAGCCCTTGGCCGGCCTCCCCTTTTCTTTACTCCTTCCTTATCTCTTTGCCTCTATTCTAAATTTTCTCTATTATTCTTTAACCCTTGTATGATGATCTTGCAGATCCCTCAGTAGCCACGAATCCAGGATTCAAGGTGATTGTCATCCAGGTCAGCGGATACTTGGCCGCAGATCTGTTGGCTCAAGGCTTGATCATCTAGGGCGCATCCGCCAGGCAGAGCAACCCCTTCAACACTTTGATCTTTCCTCTCTTTCCAGGTACACCCTCTAATCTACTAGTAACTTTATTGTAGGAGAGCAAGCCCTACCGGGCGGGGCTTCTTAGCCTCGGCGATCCTTCTTTCTTATTTCTTAGGAACTGTTTCGCGTGCGGATTTACTGTGAATTTTCCTGAATCCCTCTTAGGCTCTTACTTTGGGAGAATAATCAACTATAATTATTAATCATTAAAAAAAAAGAAAACAAAAAAAATTTACTTGCATGCGAATCGGTCCTGTATCAGTTTGGTATCAGAGCATAGTTAGGGCTTAATTTTAATTCACGATATTATCAGTATATCATCTATTAATTGAATTGTTTCTGTCTGCATACACATTAGAAAATTACAAAATTTATTTCTTTAGATTCATTATAATTTAAAGTATTTTTATTATTTTTTGAGAATTTAATTCGATCTATAAAAAAAATTCTGAGATTTATTGCTATTTACATATTTCTGGATTAGGGTTTGTGTTCTACATGTCATTCATCTGCATTAAATTACTCTTAAGGCTTTTATTGATGTCAGATAAGGGAGGCATTGAGACCCCTTTCTTGGCCCAAAACAACCACCCCTGTATTCCGATCCCAAGCCTCTAATCTAAAACTGAGTAGCAACTTAATTGACATTTGCCCTAGAGGGCCAGGGACACCAACAGTCGGTTTAGTGTACTGGAGGAGACTAGTACAATCAATCTGGTGTGTGCTCTGAAATTGGTGTCTAGAAGGGAGGTCAAATGTCAAATGACTTAAGCAGAGTGTTGGGGTTATTCTAATTAGGCACCTGCAATTTGCGGGATGAGCCTCCCCCTTCCACCTGTCCCAACTGGCCAATTGAAGAGTTACTGTTAGATTGGCTTGCATTAAGCCAAATCCTTTACTCTGGATGACTAGGTCTAGCATACCATAATCCGAGTCAGTTCTGAGTCTTGTATGCTTGATTGTGCTTGCATGTGCACTAGATCAGGAACATCTTTTCGCCCATCACCACCTCCATTACAGGCTGAACCCATGGCTAATCAAAGCATTGATGATCACTTAAGGATCATTACTGAACAACTAGCCCTAATGAACCAAGACATCAAGCAATCTGAGGGTAGATTAGGGTCCAGGTTTGATCAAGTTGAAACTAGGTTGGGCATCCTAGAAGAAGCCCGTGAGCCCCACACTGAGTCTGATCATGAGACCCACCTCATCCTAGGAGAGCCCAACATCCTGACCTCTACATAAGGCCAAACCCTAGGAGACCACTTCGACCTGTAGACCCAATCATGAGGCAGTAGACCAAGAAGAAAGAGCCCTTAGAAGTGTCAACTTGAAGCACCTACTTTCGATGGCTCTATGGACCCTAAGGACTACCTAGATTGAAGGAAGGGATGGACCAATACTTTGACTGGTACGACATGTCTGAAGAGCGTAAGTTTAAGTTTGCCAAGCTCAAGTTAGTACGACAGGCTAGGTTATTCTGGGCCACTTTAGAGCGAAGGCAATTATTAGAGGGAAGAGACCCCATAGTCACCTGGCACGCCATGAAGGCTAGACTTAGGTCCAATTATGTCCCCACATCATAGAACAGAGCCTATTGGACCAGTGGCAGAGATTAATTCAGGATAGTAAAACTATGAATGAATACATTGCTACATTCCAAGAGTATACCATGAGGTGTAATATCGTTCAGTCTGAGAAAGTCACCTTATCTAAGTTTAGGTATGGCCTGAGAGCAGATATTCAAAGAGAACTCTACCTAATAAGGGTACACGATTTAGAAGAAGCTTACCAAGTTGTTAGGGATTATTATCTTTAGCGTCTTGTTCTTGATCAATATTTAATTTTTCAAGATCTTTTTCAATTAAGTTTGTATCTTCTTCATCATCAAATTTTTCGGAACGAGTTGCTAAAGATTCATCAAAAACTACATGAATGGATTCTTCAACAACTAAAGTTTTCTTGTTAAATACTCTATATGCTTTACTAGTTGTTGAGTATCCTAAGAATATTCCTTCATCAGATTTAGCATCAAATTTGCCTAAATTATTTTTATCATTATTGTGAACAAAACATTTACAACCAAATGCATGAAAATATTTAATGTTGGGTTTTCTATCATGCCATAATTCATAAGGTGTTTTCTTTAAAATAGGTCTTATTAAAGCTCTATTTAGGATGTAACATGCTGTGTTAATAGCTTCCGCCCAAAAGTATTTCGGGAGTTTACTTTCACATAGCATGGTACGGGCCATGTTTTCTAGAGTCCTATTTTTCCTTTCAACTACTCCATTTTGTTAAGGGGTTCTTGGTGCAGAAAAGTTATGATTAATACCATTTTCATTGCAAAAACTTTCAAATAAGTGATTTTCAAATTCAGTTCCATGATCACTTCTTAGAGACACTATGGTAGTGTTTTTCTCATTTGTTAATTCTTGAAGAATTTCATGAATATCGAGAAAGTCTCATCTTTGTGAGCTAAAAACATTACCCAAGTGAATCTAGAGTAATCATCTACTATCACAAGACCATATTTCTTTCCTCCTAGACTTGTGGTTCTAGTTGGTCCAAAAAGGTCCATGGAAGTAGCTCTAATGGCCTAGAAGTTGAAACAATATTTTTAGATTTAAAAGAACATCTTGTTTGTTTTCCAAACTGACATGCATCATATATTTTGTTATTTTCAAAATCTAATTTAGGTAAACCTTTTACTAAATCCATTCTAATTAGTTTTGAAATCAGGTGTGTGCTTGCGTGACCTAATCTTCGATGCCACAACCAACCAATCTCATTCATATTAGCATTATTAGCAACTAAGCAATGATTATTAGTAGACAATTTGTCTAAGTCAATCAAGTATACATTGCCATTTCTATTTCCAATAAAAACAATGCTATTATCAATGGGATTAGCTACTCTGCATAAAGAAGATTCAAATGAAACTTTAAAACCTTTATCCCATAATTGACTTATACTTATTAAGTTATGCTTTAAACCATCAACATAAAGTACATTTTCAATATATGTGGAGGGAGTTATTTGAATGTTACCAAACCCCAAGATTTGGCCTTTGCCATTGTCGCCAAATGTAACAACTCCTCCTTTCTTTTCTTCAAGGGTGATTAATTCTTCTTTGTCACCCATCATATGTCTTGAGCAGCCACTATCAAGATACCACTTTCTCTTTGATCTCTTGGCCACAAGACATTCCTGCAATGAAATCAGACTTTATGTTTAGGTACCCAAGCTTTCTTGGGTCCTTCATGGTTAGTAGCAATAATTATTGTTCCTTTCGGAACCCATATTTTCTTTCCTTTAATATTCAGGTTTTTATTAGGTTTTAGAATTTTACATTCATAAGATTTATGTCCTTTTTGATTACATTTAAAGCATGTAAAATTACTTTGGCCAGCACTCACAAAAATATTTTTAAGTGATTTTGTTTTCTTAAAGTGTTATATCCTAATCCAGCTTTGTCAAAAACTGCTTTTTGACTATTTAATAACATGTCTAGTTTAGTTGAGCTTAATGTAAACTTATCAACTATGTTCTTATGTTTTTCAACCTCTTTCCTTAGTTTATCATTTTCATTAGAGATTGATTCTTTTTCTTTTATTAAAATTTCATTTTCAGATTTAAGTTTCTTAACTTCATTATTAAGATTTTTCTTTTCTTGAATGAAAGTTAAGTTTTCATTTTCAAAATCTTGTATTTCTTTTTCAAAACCTTGAAATCCCCAACAAGTTCATTAAAAGCATCAAAAAGTTCATCAAAAGCAAACTCATCGCAAGGGTTATTGGAACTTACCTCATCATTGTCGTCCGCCATGAAACATACGTTTGCGACTTCCTTTTGTTCTTCTTCTTCGGAAGAAGATTCCTCGCTGTCACTCCATGTCGCCACATAAGCCTTCTTTTTCTTTTTGTAGGCTTTCTTCAATTTTGGACATTCATTCCTAAAGTGCCCCGGTTTATTACACTCATAGCAAGTAAAGGGGTCTTTCTCTTTTTCTTTGTCCTTGTCCTTGTTTTATCCTTTTTTCCTTCCCACTTAGCTCCAAATTTTTTCTTGTGGAAGGGTTTTCTTTCTCCTCATGAATCTTTTAAATTTCTTTGCTAAGAGAGCAGTCTCTTCATCATTATCATCATCATCATCACTGCTGCTCTCTTCTTCTTTTGCAGCTTTGAGGGCAATTACTTTCTTTTTCTTTGTGTCCTCCTCTACATGCTGCCTCATAGTCAGCTCATGGGTCATAAGAGATCCTAGAAGCTCCTCTAAGGGTAAAGTGATGAGGTCCTTAGCTTCTTGGATTGCTGTCATTTTTGCTTCCCATGATCTTGGTATGACCTAAGAATTTTTCGAACAAGTTCAGAGTTAGTATATATCTTACCAAGACTTTTCAAACCATTAACAATATCTGTAAATCTTGTGTACATGCATGCAATGGTTTCAGATTGTTCCATGCTAAATAATTCATATTATGAACAAGAATATTAATTTTAGATTCTTTTACTTGATTGGTATCCTCATGGGTAACCTCTAATCTATCCCAAATCTCTTTGCGGAATTACATGTGGAGATTCTATTAAACTCATTAGCATCTAAGGAGCAATATAAGACATTCATGGCTTTAGCGTTAAGCTGTGCCATTTTTCTATCATTATCATTCCAATCCCTTTCGGGCTTAGGAACAATAGTGCCATCTATAACATGTGTGGGTGTACTAGGTCCATTGATTATAACACCCCATAGCTCATAATCATAAGCTTGAATGAATATTCTCATTCTAGCTTTCCAATATGAATAATTTGAACCATTAAACAGTGGAGGTCTATTCGTAGAATGACCTTCAGCAAATGATCCAACTTGTGTTGCCATTTGGAACTTTAGCTCTTGATCGTGTGATCAAAATCTAATGAGCACTAGCTCTGATACCAATTGTTGGCCCAGATGACAACCCAAAAGGGGGGGGGGGGGGTGAATTGGGTTCTTTAAAAATTAGCATTTTAAAAAGTTTGCTTAATAAGAATGAAGGCAATAGCAATTCAAATACAAAGTGCAGTGAATAAAATAAAGATAGAGAAAGAGTCAATGGAAGCACGACAAACATAAAGATTTTATAGTGGTTCGGTGTATCCAACACCTACGTCCACTCCCAAGATTCACTTGGGTCCACACTATAATCTTCCTTGATTACAGCCGAGCTGTTTTACAAGCTCACAACTCTAACTTGTTGTTTTCCTGAGATCACAACGAACCCAGCTAGTTTTCAAGGGCTCACCAGCACAAAATCCCCTAACACAAGCTTAACCAAGCTTGAACCGAGGTAAGACTACCTCCTCTAGTTCAATCCCCCAGATTGAACTAGACACAAATAATAGAATTGATGTTTTTCAATTACAAAGCTCCTTAATGAGCAGATAAACAAATATAAGAATAAAGTTTAGAAAAGCCTGATTTGCAGTTGGTTGGCTTTGAGCTTTTCTTCTTTTCCTCTTTTCCTCAACTCCTTTGAAGTGTAGAATCGGGCCTCAGCTCGGATTCTTCACGGAATGTATGTTGGAGTTGATTTGAGCTTTTTCTCTTTTCTTTGAGTGTTGAAAATCACTTGAGATGCTCTTGAATAGCTCTTGGATTTCTTCTGAAGCTTCCTTGGAATGTTGAGCTTGAGCACAGAAGAAGCTTCCTTTGATTTCACACTCTTTCTTTCACTCTATTTTGAATTACGGATTTTTTCAAATGAAGCTCTGTTTTTCCGATTTTTCTTTTCTTTTCTCTTGAAATGAATATCTCTCAGTTTGTATATGTTTGATTTGAAAACGGCTTCTCTATTTATAGATTCTGCAAAAATATAGCTGTTAGAAACAAAGAAAAATAGCCGTTAATCAAAAATCTTACCGTTGACGCTGAGTTGGCATTCGGAAAAATCTCGCCCAGATTTGCTGGAGTCGACTCCTGCTTTCCGTGAGTCGGCTCGAGGTCGTGATACCAAAAATAGAAATACTCAGAAAGTTAGAGGGTTGACTCATCAAAAGTAAAGTATCGACTCCTGACAGTCGGGGGTCGACTCATGAAAAGTTGGGGGTCGACTCGCGAAATGCTCAGAAAAACATACCTCTGGTGTCTGAGCGGAGTCGACTCGCACAGTCATGGAGTCAGCTCGACAGAATCGGGGGTCGACTCGAGAAATTGCATGGGTCGACTCAAGACAGACAGTCATTTCTGTACTCTGAGTGGAGTCGACTCTGAAACTCAAGTGTGATTTCATGATGCATAGGGTTATCTTTCTAGGTTTTATGGTAACCCCAGAAGGTATTTCAGCAGATCCTGAAAAGGTTAGGTCGGTCGTAGAGTGGCCGGTACCCATGAACGTCCACGATGTCCGTAGCTTCCATGGCCTAGCAACCTTTTACAGGAGATTCATTAGGGGATTTAGCATCATCGTCGCACTCATCACTGATTGTATTAGGAAGGGTAATTTTGAGTGGACTAAGTCAGCTAATAAGGCCTTCCTAGAGCTTAAGGATAGGATGACTCATGCATCCATACTTAGACTTCCACACTTTTCTAAGGTGTTTGAGGTTGCGTGCGATGCATAGGTGGAATGTAAGCCAAGAAAATCACCCCATAGCTTTCTTTAGTAAAAAACTAAATGAAGCAAACTTAGATATTCCACCTATGATAAGGAATTCTATGCGGTAGTACAAGCCCTTAAGTATTGAAGACATTACTAAGTATTGGAGACATTACTTACTACCATAGGAGTTTGTCTTATTTTTGATAATGAGGCACTCCGATTTCTGAACTCCCAAAAGAAACTAAATTCTAGGCACAAAAAATGGGTTGAATACATTCAGGCATACACTTTTATCCTGAAACACCATATTGGTATAGAAAATAAGGTAGCAGATGCCCTAAGCCGTAAGTCTTTGTTGTTGAGTACTGTTAGCACCGAAGTTATAGGATTCGACCAGATAAAAGATGAGTATGAGACATGTCATGACTTTGGTGAAATTTATAAGATCCTTCAGCTAGGGCCATCCAGTACCAGTGGAGATATACCATCCAGGATGGTTACCTTTTTAGGGGCAATAGAATTTGTATCCCTAGGACGTCACTTAGAGAATTCCTAGTGAATTCCTAGTCTGGGAAGCGCATGCTGGGGGATTAGCTGGTCATTTTGGAAGAGATAAGACTATTCTAGCGATAGAAGATCAATTTACTGGCCAGGATTAAAAAGGCTCATTGCCCTGATAATAGCCCGATGTTGAACTTGTGTCGTTGCAAAACAGCAGAAGCAGAACACCGGTCTATATACTCCTTTGCCAGTGCCTGATCGTCCTTGGCAAGACCTCATATGGACTTCATTCTAGGATTACCTAAAACCCAAAAGAAGCATGACTCCATTTTTGTAGTGGTCGATAGGTTCTCTAAGATGGCTCATTTCATCCCTTGTTCGCAAACCTTTGACGCGTCTAGGGTAGCCTGACTTTTCTTAGACAGCGTGGTCAAGCTCCATGGCCTACCTAAGACCATTGTTTCTGATAGGGATGTTAGGTTCACCAGCTACTTTTGAAAAATGCTATGGCATCTGTTAGGGACCAAATTTAATTTTTCCACAGCCTTTCACTCCCAAACGGATGGGCAAACTGAAGTGGTGAACCGTAGTGTAGGAAACCTTCTTAGGTGCCTTGTAGGCGAACACCTAGGGACGTGGGATTTATTACTGCTTCGTGCAGAGTTTTCCTACAATAGCTTAGTGAACAGGTCCATGGGCAAGAGTCCATTTGAGATAGTCCATGGGTACAAGCCTAATCGTCCACTTGATCTAATTCTTTTACCCCTCCACACATGAGTCTCAGAGTCCGCACAAGCATTTGCACAGCATATCAAAGACTTACATAAGGACATTAGCCAAAAAATAAATCTAAGTAATGAAACTTATAAAAGACTGGCTAACTCCCGAAGAAGAGCCAAAGAGTTCGGTGTAGGGGATTATGTCATGGTTAGGCTTAGGCCTGAATGGTTCCCACTAGGTACCGTTAAGAAACTTCACGCTTGCAGAACTGGTCCCTTTAAAATAATAGAGAAGGTAGGACCCAATGCCTATATGCTAGATCTGCCCTCGGATTGGGGCATTAGCTCTACCTTCAATATTACAGACCTAGTAGAATATAGGGAACCGGCAGCAATTCCTAGTGAGTACTTTGACCTAACCCTCCTTTCATGAGCAAACCTACCCAAGAGTGTCCACCACCAATTTTATCTGAGCGAGGAGAGCGGATCGAGTGTATCCTAGACGATTAAGCCATTATGATCCGGAACCACGGTTATCAACACTACCTGGTGTGATGGCAGGGTCGCCCCAAATCTGACGATTCATGGATTACTCGAGAAGACTTGCAACACCTCGACCCAGACCTACTAGAGAGATACCAGAGCTAGAATGACCCATACTCGATGGGGTCGAGTTCCTCCCACCCTGGGAGAATTGGTGCGGGCACCAGGATCAAGCTAAGGATTCTTAACCCTCTATGGATATCTGATTAGTTATGATTCAAGTCTTGAGTTGAAAAATAAAGTTTAGTTTATTTTGAGTCCCGTCCAGTTCATTTTATTCTAAATTGAGTCATATCTAGTTTAGTTTATTTTAATGTGAGTCTTGTAGTAAGTTCATCAGCTTACAAGAGGAGACATCAGTATTGGAGCAAAAGACAAGGCCATCACAGTCAGACAGAGCAGCTGCTAAATTCAAGTTGGTGCCACACCTACTTCAAGCAGCCCACATGCCACCTAGCAGAGCAAGCAACCTTCCCGATCTGTATGATCATTTTCCTCATCTGGCCAATGCCGATTTTATGCCAAATTAAGCTGTCGCTGATTGCATCTAGAAGATCACCTTCCTCATCTGGATGCTGCAGATTTCATGCCAAATTAAGCTGCCATTGATTGCATCTAGAAGATCACCTTCCTCATCTGGACGCTGTAGATTTCATGCCAAATTTGATTAGGGCGCCTTTTTTTATTTTCTCTCTTTTCATATCTGTATTTTCTTGGGCCACAAGTCTCTTTCTCTATAAAAGAGACCTTCTTGTATAAATGATGTATCCTTTATTATTAATCAATCAATCCAAGTTTTGAGTTATTGTGATTTTTGTTAATTAGTTCTATGGTGCTCTTGTTTCCCTCCTCCTGCACGTGCCAACATCCCAAGTCTCCCGAAGAAACCATGGCCGCCACCTTTGTCTTCCAATGGTGGACGCCCAAGAGCCCTTGGTCGGCCTCCCCTTTTCTCTACTCCTTTCTTGTCTCTTTGCCTCTATTCTAAATTTTCTCTATTATTATTTAACCCTTGTATGGTGATCTTGCAGATCCCTCAGTAGCCACGATCCAGGATTTAAGGTAATCATCATCCAGGTCAACGGATACTTGGCCGTAGATCCATGGGCTCAAGGCTTGGTCATCCAGGGCGCATCCGCCAGGCAGAGCAACCCCTTCAACACTTTGATCTTCCCCATCTTGCCAGGTACACCCCTCTAATCTACTAGTAACTTTATTTTAGGAGAGCAAGCCCTACCGAGGCTTTTTAGCCTTGGCGGTTCTTCTTCCTTATTCTTAAGAACTTTCGCATGCGGATTTACTGTGAATTTTCCTGAATCCCTCTTAGGCTCTTACTTTGGGAGAATAATCAACTGCAATTATTAATCATTAAAAAAAATAAAAAAATTTACTTGCATGCGAATTGGTCCTGCATCACATCCCATACCTCGGCAAACCAAGCCATCCTCATACCTCGGCAAACCAAGCCATCCTCATACCTCGGCAATCTGAGCTATCCTCATACCTCGATAAACCAAGCCATCCTGTACCTTGGAAAACCAAACTGTCCCTCACCTTGGCTGAACCGAGGCACTCAAACACCTCTACGGAATCCAGCACGGAAGAGATCAAATTCACGATAACTGAATAAGATTCCAAATGGAGAATCATGCCAGAAGTGGCCTAAGGGCCATAGAAGTGGCCTAGGACCTACATAGTCGCTGAATCTCAAGACATCAACCAACTCTCTTGACCGTCGATCCTCTAATTGATAAGATACAGATCCTACTGGCCTCGTAACAAACTTGATTCGAATCCGTTTCGAATCTCAACAGCTTTCAGACCCCTTGTAACGCGCCCAAGGAATCAGGTGATTGCCTATAAATACCACAGCCCCCAAATCTCTCAGGTACACATTCACTAGCTCTCATACTGAAAAACTCCATTAAAGCTCCATCAGAGCTCCGAGCTCTCAGAAGAACACCCATCTAGAGGAACTCTTCTGCGAGAGTCTTCTCCTCATATCAGCTTGTTGTGAATTTCCACTAACTTGGGCGTCGAAAGGTCCTCCATAGAGGGCTACCCCTGAAACACCCTTGTGTGCCGACTGTCATGCAGGTTCCACTCCGGGCAAAGAGATCGGCATTCAGACCCAAAGCCAGGGCGCACCCGAGTCGAAGAACGGATTTTTATGGCAACAATTATAATATATTACATAATGTAAAATAAGATAATATAATATACTAATATAATATCATTATATTACACAATGCTATAATTTTGCAATATTACTCTAATAATATATCATAACATGGTGATATTTATTATTAGATAATAACTACCATAACTTTAATAATATATTATAAAATAATTATTATTTATTAAATAATACTAAAATAATATATTATAATAATTTTATATTATAATTATTATGATATTAGAATATTATATTATAATACTATATAATATATGTTAGTATTATTATAATACCATAACATTTTTTTATAATATTATTAGAATAATTTATAGATTAGAATAATTTTATAATTGTAGTTTTTCATATGTTAAGTAGTTAAGAATATTATGAAATTGATTTTATTATTTTTATTTCTAAAACTACTTTCTTAGTTTGATTAGCAAATGGATGTTTAAGTTTTATAATATTTAAAGTGTAATTAATAAATAACAAATAGCTTTTTTCAAAAGCTTTACGTCCAAAAGTTTTATTATCAAAATCTTAATTCTATACTCCATGCTAAAAGTTCATAAGAAAAATGATAGCAAATATCTATCACTTATTAGATGGAGAACTTGGTGGCAAATACCTTACCATCTCCCCTTGAGTTTTGTCGTTTTCAAATTAGATTCAAATGTTAAGATCACTTCTGAATTAAGTTCAATTTCTTACTCTTATAATATGCCATCATAATGGAGGATTATAATGTGAAGGTGTTCCGAAAGTGAAGAAACTACCGCCCTGCACATTGTGGGTTAGCTTTTATGTAATTGAAAATGAAGTGAGCACAGTTAATGCAATTATGACCATTGTAAGAGAGACCACCATATTCTCATCCTTGTCAAGATACAAAGACGCTCGAGGGTCATCGGCTTTCAATTGGCACGTGCAAGCGCTCCTTTGTGCATCAAATCTTGTATCTACTGGTGATGGCGTTAGAAGATCCCTTCCCCTAACTAGCCTAAATCCCAGAACAATAAAATAAAATCCCTAAAGACAAGTCCCTAACCCAAACACGACAATATACGGGAAGCACAGCCTTTCCAACCAATGAACTCTTCACTAAGTAATTTGGAAATAACAAGGTTGCCCAAAAAGGCTACAAAGACACTCCTCTTTGTCTCTAACAAAGATCGCTCAAGTGCCCGCCCCAACCTCAGTTGACAAGAACTGACCTGGATGCTCCGCACCCGCACGCGCACGACCTGTGCGACTCGACCACGTCCCTCCAATGCCTAAGTCCACCTGACTTAGACCCTTGCTCGCTCGGATGCCTCCACATACCACACTCAAGCCACTCACCAACCTCGCACACCTCCACTGGTCGCTTGCTGGTCACACTCGAGCTCCTCTCGGATGCCTTGATCACTCAGATCGGATCTCCTCTAATCTGATTTCTTATCTTCCATAGCCTAGGTCTGCCCCTCCATATATAGGGACTCCCAACCGCCTTAAGCCACCACCTCATGAGTTGCCCATCGCCCAAAATCCGAAAACAGCCTCTGCCAGGCTGTCTGCAGCATCCGCCCAGGCATGCGCACACCTGTCCGCGCACACTGCATGCACCGGCCATGCCGCCTACACAGCCGCGAGTGCTCCGCATCATAGACACATCTACTATGCTAGCAGCACGTTCGCCCCTCTGCCGAATCAGACTCTACCACGTACTTGCGCGCCCATGCAAACTCTTGTGCGTCCCAGTGCATGGCCGTGCGCGTCCGGCACCCAACACCGGCTCGCTCACGCGCATCAATCATGCCCAAGCAATGTGCCTAGGGCCTATCCGCTTGCCTCAAAGACAGGTCCCATCCGTGAGTCGGCTCGGCCTGCGCGTGCACCAGCCACGCGCAGCGAAGCCAAGGCCTCCTCTCAATATACTTACGTAGCATCCTGCGCTGCGCCACCCTGAGGGTTCTGGGACACGAGCAGCATTGCAGACTGGCGCTGCCCATGTGCACGGTCCAGCCTGCGCGCAACCTCGCCGCGCCGCACTGCCAGGGCCGTAACAATCCTTCCCTCGCTGAAATCTGATGCCCTCGTCGATCCTGTCAAGGCTCCATGCCGCTGCGCCGTGCGTCCTCTTGACGCACCTCATCGTCGTGCACCTTGGCCCTCCAGGCCAAAGTCTCCCGAGTCCCAACGCGGCCACCTGCCACGCGCACCCCCTGATGCCTCCTCGGTTGGATAGCTCTCTTGCCGAGCCATCCTGCCTATAGCCTTCTGCCACATGCCCATCACGCCTAAGCCGCTGCGCACACACCACCTAGGCATGAGGTTGCCGCGCAATCTCAAGTCTGATGGTGGGGTGCTCCCTCACCTGGCCCGTCACTGTCCTACGCCATCCCTCAATTGGAACGAAGTATGGACGCCTACCTCTTCGGATCAAGATGCTCCTCCAATGAGTCATAACCATGGCCTTGCTCTTGATGAAGAAGTCCATCCCGAGTATCAGGTCATAGTCATCGATCGGCAAGACCGTCATGCTGTAGCACCCAATCTAAGAGCCCACCTCCAATGTGGCCTCCGCTTGGCCCAAAGACTCATCCCCTCAAAGTTGATAGGCTTCACCCGACAAGGCTTGGAAAGCGCCCCTAGACCTAATCTGTACGCCGCTCCTTGGCTCATGAAATTGTTTGTCACGCCGGAATCAACTAAGGCCCGCACTGTCCTCCCGTTGATCCGAGCCCTCACTTACATCAAACCTTAGCGTTGTCTCATAACGGCCAAAGTATTAATGGACTGTAGCGGGGCCATCCTCACTACTAGCTCCTCCTCTAAACTCTCAGATGCCCTATCCTTCTGGGTAGTGATGCCACTGTTGTCACCTTCTTTGGACACTCCCGTCCAGATGCGGCCCTCCGCATATGAAGCATCCAGCGAATCTCATTTGTCCCTTCTATTTTGCTACTGCATGTGCTGGCACACCCTCCTTCTTGCCTGCTCGACCCTACGGTGGTGATGCACTCTTGCGCTTGCCCTTGCTCTGGCCACCACTACCCGAAGTCGTACTGCCATGAAAGTCCACCAGCGCCTCTGTTGCTATGAAGGCTGAGGAAATATCCCTCACCTCCTTCCTACGAAGCTCGGCCTGTGCCCACCCTTGTAGACCCGCAAGGAAGTTAAAGAGCTTGTCTTCCTTGGACATATTGGACACCTCCAGAAGTAAATTGTTGAGCAGCTTCCATGGATTCTCTCAAGCAAGCCATCCTGCGTTGCTCGGTAGGAACTGACCTTTCAGCTCCCTCTTGAAGATTTCCCAAACCTCAATCCTGTGACGCCCTGCACGATCATCCTTGGTCGTCCTGGTCCTCTACCAGAGCTTGACGTTACCCTCCAAATATGTCAAGGCCCGATCACCTGATTGGCTGCTGGGATCTTTGCCGTACGAAAGTAAACCTCCATATCCCATATGAAGTTCTTGACTTCCGCCGCGCTCCTGACTCTGCCTAAGGCCTTCAGCTCCTGGACCTTCGCTTCCTTTGCTGAGCACCAACCATGTTGACTAGACTCCGTGCCTCCTGCCTTAGCCGGATCACCTCCTGCTCCAAAGCATGGATCGAAGCTCCAATCTCTCCTCCATGGCCAGATCTGATCGCTTGTTGCAGATTTCAAAGCTCAAGGTCATGAATCAGCCCCTCGTGCACCTCCATTAGCTGATTATGCGAAGTCTGCAACTCAGTCAACTGCATGCTCAACTCCACGCACACAGCTACCAATCCATGGTTGATCCTTCTCGTGATCTCCCACAATCCCCTCCAATTAGGTCACACGGTCTCCAACCGCTCTTGCCATCTGTGCTTGGAACTTGCTTCAACCGGGCTCTGATAACAACTTGTCACCGGGCTTTCAATCGGCATGCGTAAGCGCTCCTTTGTGCATCAAGTCCTTGTGTCTACTGGTGATGGTGTTAGAAGATCCCTTCCCCTAACCAGCCTAGACCCAGAACAATAAAATAAAATCCCCAAAGACAAGTCCCTAACCCAAACATGATATACGGGAAGCACAGCCTTCCCAACCAAAGAACTCTTCACTAAGTAATTTGGAAATAACGAGGTTGCCCAAAAAGGCTACAAAGACACTCCTCTCTGTCCCTAACAAAGATCGCTCAAGTGCCCACCCCAATCTCACTCGACAAGAACTAACCTGGATGCCCTGCACCCGCACGCGCACGGCTTGTGCGACTCGGACACGTCCCGCCAATGCCTAAGTCCACCTGACTTAGACCCTTGCTCGCTCGGATGCCTCCGCACATCATGCTCAAGCCACTCACCAACCTCGCGCACCTCCACCGATCGCTTGCTGGCCACACCCGAGTTCCTCTCAGATGCCTTGATTACTCTAATCGGATCTCCTCTGATTTGATTTCTTATCTTCCATAGCCTAGGTCCGCCCCTCCTTATATAGGGACTCCCAGCCACCTTAAGCCACCGCCTCATGAGCTGTCCATCGCCCAAAATCTCAAAAACAGCCCTCTGCTAGGTTGTCTGCAGCGTCCACCCAAGCGTGCGCGCCCAATTCTACGTGCGTGGGGCGCCTGTGCGTGCACTGGCCGTGCCGCCTGCACGGCCGTGGGTGCTCTGCATCGCAGACGCGTCTGCCAGGCTGGAAGGCATCCGCCCCTCTACCAAATCAGACTTTGCCATGTACCTGCTAGGCTAGCTTTGCATTCGCCCGCATGCGCAAGCCAGGCTGGCCCGGCCATTGACTTGGCCACGCGCCAGGATAGGCGTGCGCCAGGCTGGTCGGGATAGGCGTGCCAGGATAGGCGTGCTACCATCCTGATTAACCTTAATTGATTTAATCAATTGAGAGCTTTCCTTAACAATGGCCAGATCAACTGATCGATGGGGTCCTATTTAGCATACCCTTCGATCCCATTGAATTGGTTTTCTCAGGCAGCGAATGGAGCAATTAAAAACCATGATCAAACCTTTCTAGTAGTTAAGCCCAATTGATTAGATCAATTATGGGATCATAGGATCAAACAATGACATGGTTAAGTCTAAGTTTCCTAAATCTTTATCATCTATTACATTTTATGATAACTATAGATATCACTAGCTAGGGTGTTATGATAAGAGTTCTTAATTCAAATTTTAAATTTTCTTATCTACATGTTATGACATGTGGGTTTCACATCCCATGTAAATCCTAATGTCTCTAACAAACCCTAATCTCTTGTCATGATAAATTTTAGATTCAAAATATAAGATTTTAAATTCCATATGATTACAATCTTATCTTGATCCAAATATCCAAACTAAGTTTTCAATGTTCATTATCATAAGAATATCAAATCTTAATCATATCAATAATCATGTTAAAATTAAATCCTAAACATGATTTCTAGGATTTCAGCATATAGTATCTATCATGCATAAATAATAATTACCATTTTAACATAACACATATATGATTAAATCTAAATTAATTATTATTTATTATCATATAATAAATCTTTATCTCTGATATCATATATCAAAGTACTCTATTTTATCATGATAATGAACATGCATAAATCTAAATAATATTGTTTATCATCAAATAATAAATTTTATTATATTTTAAATTTATTATCAACATATGAAAACTCTTCATGATTTTAAGCATAATAAAAAATTATATTATCAATCAATTGACTCAAGTATCCTATCAAATTAATGAATCTGTAGCCTAAGGAGGCTCTAATACCACTGATGGAAATTATGTATACAAAATATGAATCAAATTCATATAAACAATGCGGAAGATATAATATAAAATTTTTTGAATGCCCAGGATCCTTAGGAACAGATTCATTAAATCTCAAATAAAATCTAATTTTATTCATACCTGAGTTCTTTATCGATGTAGATGAGGATGAAGCCGGTTAATCATTTGCCACTAGCCGTTCACGTATCCGGCCTCTAACGGTGATTCATGCGGAGAAAAGGGGATGAAGACCTAAGGTATGAAGATGACACTACGAAAGAGAGAGGGGTGCTAGTGCCTCTTGAATCCCCTTACATAAATACAGAAGATATCTTTGATGAAAGATCTAATCTTTTTCTTCTCATGCTTTGCCTTCCTACTAAGAAAGATCTAATCTTTTTCTTCTCATGCGAAGAAGAGACATCTTTTCATGGTAAAGTCATGGTAACGTTAATCGAAAGAAACAAAAGAAACTCGTACCTTCCTAGTAGGAAGGAACCATATTTATAGGGTGAAAAGGAAACGTTCCAAGGGAGAAGAAGAGACATCTTTTCATGGTAAAGTCATAGTAACGTTAATCGAAAGAAACAAAAGAAACTCCATTTTCATGGTAACATATGGTAACATTAATCCAAGGAAACGGAAGAAACTCTCATTCTCATGGTAACGTTAATCCAAGTGTCACAATCTCAGCCTTTGAAATTAGGAGTTGGTTATCTTATAACTACATGCCCCAATTTGTACGTGTTCATCATCGAACCGTAGAGATTCATCATGCCTCATCCCATAGGCATGATTCCATCTTCACATGGCTGAGATTGTCCATCCATACCCGAATAATCAGAGCCATCCATCACATGGATCAAGTCATATTTGGGTATGCAATTATTTGTTTATCATATGCACAAATAATTTCTCCTTAACATTCTTTCTTTATAATGGATCATATCCATTATTATTTTATCTTTTTAAATTAGGTCTTACCCAATTATTTAATTGATCATCTTATCTGAATTAAATCTAATTTAATTCTCATTTTAATTCATCCAAAATTCTCTTAATGCGTGTGACCCATTAGGCCCTTTAACATGTTGGCAATAATCATGTCCTAATCATAGACCCTAGGAATGATTGGACAACTCTTTGTCCAAGTCAACAACATGATTATAGATCATGAGAGGCCTCTAGCAAAGCATCATGACCACCCAACTGCTAAAGGTTTTGTTGACATGGCCATCAACAACACCTATCCATGAACGGTTACCGTATGATCGAATCCTTTCGTCACATATCGCAGATCAATCAGTAGTATGAAATGTGTCAACCCTATAATTGATCTTTGTTTACTTGATCTCAAGAAAAATTAACTCATATGAATTAGAACTTCGAAACCATTTCGAATTCCAACTCAACCTTGCGAGGATTTAACAATCAATTCAATTCATCAAGTGGTCGTGGGATATAACCCTTTCTATCAAGGGAGACGAATCATATCTTAATCAAACACCATCTTCATGTGCTTCATATCATACCCAATCGACACCATTTGCCACCCCGATGGATGCCATGACATTCCACACATGAGATGCAATGAAGATCTTAAGTCAAAGGATCACTCACACCACCGTCATTTAGAGATCAACCATCGACACTATATAGAATATCCATATGGGATCTCTATACGGGTCATCCATTGCATCGTTACAATAATGAGCATCCACACACCTATCCAAGTATCTTCATACTTAGCTTGTGAAATCAGCTGCTCACCCCAAGGGTGAGGATATGCAATGTGTGCCAGTCTCACGGTGTTTGATGGTGTCCAGTCCCATCTACACATCGACTAGGGAAGTTTAAAGAATTGAACCATAACGTGCAATTTGAATCTCACAATTTGTAATCTCTATTACAAATTCCATATGCACGGTTCACATTCTTTTGGACTTTATCTCACAGACATATATATCAAATATATTATAAAAGATATCTGGATAGATATGAAAACCATTTTATTTTATTTGTATTCATAGAATGTATACAACATTCAATCCAATTGGATCTAGGGCATACACTAACACGGTCCAGGACCTCGACAGCCCTACGATCATAAGAACACCCTTGAGCCGGTACCAAAAAACCTCCGAGGTAGTTTTCAAACGGACCTCGACAGCTCCGCGATCATAAGGACAACCCCGGGCCAGCACGTGAAACCCCCGAGGCAGTTCAAGTCATATGGTCTCGACAGCCCCGAGTCAAACTTCCAGACCGGCATTGAGAAACCCCCGAGGTAGTTTTCAAAAGGACCTCGACGGCCCCGCGATCATAAGGACACCCTTGGGCTGGAACAAAGAAATCCTCGAGGTGGTTCAAGTCCAATGGTCTCGACGGCCCTGAGTTAAACTTTCGGGCGACACCGAAAAACCCCCGAGGCATTTTTCAAAAGGACCTCGGCGGCCCCGTGATCATAAGGACACCCCTGAGCCGACACCGAGAAACTTCCAAGGTAGTTCAAACCTATAGTCTCGGCAGCCCCAAGTCAAACTCCAGGGCCGGCACCGAGAAACCTTCGAGGTAGTTTTCAAAAGGACCTTGATGGCCCCAAGATCATAAGGACACCCTCAGGCCGGCACCGAGTAACCTCTGAGGTGGTTCAAGTCTTATGGTCTTGGTGGTTTGCCCTTGACCTTGACCTTCTCAAATAGTCTTTTCCCGCACAAGTTTGCCCTTGACCTTCTCAAAAAAAAAAAAAAAAAAAAAAAAACCGATTCCAACTATAGAAAAAATAATAATAAAATAAACTAAAAATCAAGTTTTAATATAAGCATCTAACATTAGATAGAGATAACATGTTTCACAAAGGATACACATGAAACAAGATTCTCTAAAGATCAAAATTTGGAATCCCAAATTTTGACGAAATCAATTAATTAGAACAACTCAATAGATCATCCACCCAAAAAGCTACGACAAAGCTACGACAAATGTTTGGGGAAAAATGAAATGAAATAGAGAAAGAAGGAGATGAAGCAAAAAATATAGCAGCTTGTTCGAGGCCATCCTCAAAATCGAGGGTTTTGAGAGGCATGGAGAGCGCGAGATTTATTCTCGCCAACCTTCAAAACAATGATCGTCGCCATCTCAATCTGGCGCCTTCGCTTTACGAATTGGCTTTCTTTCCCTCTTCTACTCTTCAAATCAAAACCAAACAAAAGAAAACAAAGTTAAACAAAAAAAAATTCAAGAAGAAAGAGTATTTCCATTGGATAAATTTAAATAGCATCCGATCTTTTCATTATATAGAAGAAAAGCCAAATAAATTTCTAAGGAAAAATTTAAAAAAATAGAGAGAGAGAGAGACCTCTTACGCTGGAGGGCCATTCGATCGCCGCCTCCATCTATTTAAAGACAAAAGAGGCAAAATGTTTTAAGATTTTGAGATAGAAATACCCTTAGTTCGGCCAGGGTTTGTAACATTCCAAGCCCAGGCCCAGTTTTGTGCTAGCCCGGCTTATGCATGGTCCAGGACCTCGACAGCCCTACGATCATAAGAACACCCTCGAGCCGGCACCAAAAAACCTCAGAGGTAGTTTTCAAACGGACCTCGATAGCTCCGCAACCATAAGGACACCCCCGGGCCAGCACTGTGAAACCCCCGAGGCAGTTCAAGTCCTATGGTCTCGGCGGCCCCGAGTCAAACTTCCAGACCGGCATTGAGAAACCCCCGATGTAGTTTTCAAAAGGACCTCGATGGCCCCGCGATCATAAGGACACCCTTGGGCCGGAACTAAGAAACCCTCGAGGGGTTCAAGTCCAATGGTCTCGACGACCCTGAGTCAAACTCCCGGGATGACACCGAAAAACCCCTGAGGTATTTTTCAAAAAGTCTCGGCGGCCCCGCGATCATTAAGACACCCTGAGCGACATCGAGAAACTTACGAGGTAGTTCAAGACCTATGGTCTCGACGGCTCCGAGTCAAACTCCCGGGCCGGCATCGAGAAACCTTCGAGGTAGTTTTCAAAAGGACCTTGATGGCTCCGCGATCATAAGGACACCCTCAGGCCGGCACCGAGTAACCTCCGAGGCGGTTCAAGTCTTATGGTCTCAGCGGTTTGCCCCTGACCTTGACCTTCTCAAATAGTCTTTTCTCGCACAAGTTTGCCATTGACCTTCTCAAATAAAAAAATAAAAAGAAAACAAAACAGAATCCAACCGTAGAAAATAATAATAAAACAAACTAAAAATCAGTTTTAATATAAGCATCTGATATTAGATGGAGATAACCTGTTTCACAGAGGATGCGCATGAAACAAGATTCTCTAAAGATCAAAATTTGGAATCCCAAATTTCCGATGAAATCAATTAATTGGAACAACTCAATAGATCATCCGCCCAAAAAGCTACGACAAAGCTATGACAAATGTTCGTGGAAAAATGAAATGAAACATAGAAATAAGGAGATGAAGCGAAAAATATAGCAGCTTGTTCAAGGCCATCATCAAAATCGAGGGTTTTGAGAGGCACGGAGAGCTGCGAGATTTATGCTCGCCAACCTTCAAAACAAAGATCGTTGCCATCTCAATTTGGCACCTTCGCGCTGCGAATTGGCTTTCTTTCCCTCTTCTACTCTTCAAATCAAAACCAAACAAAAGAAAACAAAGTTAAACAAAAAAAAAAATTCAAGAAGAAAGAGTATTTCCTTTCGATAAATTTAAATAGCATCCGATCTTTTCATTATATAGAATAAAAGCCAAGAAAATTTCTAAGGGAAATTTTTTTAAAAAAAAAAAAAAGAGAGAGAGAGAGAGAGAGAGAGACCTCTTACGCTGGAGGGCCATTCGATCACAGCCTCCATCTATTTAAAGACTAAAGAGGCAAAATGTTTTAATATTTTGAGACAGAAACCCTTAGTTCGGCCTGAGTTTGTAACATTCCAAGCCCAAGCCCAGCTTCATGCTAGCCCGGCTTAAGCACGGTCCAGGACCTCGACAGCCCTACGATCATAAGAACACCCTCGAGCCGGTACCAAAAAACCTCCGAGGTAGTTTTCAAACGGACCTCGATAGCTTTGCGATCATAAGGACACCCCCAGGCCGACACCGTGAAACCTCCGAGGTAGTTCACATCCTATGGTCTCAGTGGCCCCGAGTCAAACTTCCAGACTGGCATTGAGAAACCCCTGAGGTTGTTTTCAAAAGGACCTCGGCGGCCCCGCGATCATAAGGACACCCTTGGGGAACTAAGAAACCCTCGAGGCGGTTCAAGTCCAATGGTCTCGACGCCCTGAGTCAAACTTCCGAGCCGACACCAAAAAACCCTCGAGGTATTTTTAAAAGGACCTTGGCGGCCCTGCGATCATAAGGACACCTCTGAGCCGACATCGAAAAACTTCCAAGGTAGTTCAAGACCTATGGTCTCGGCGGCCCCGAGTCAAACTCCCGGGCCGGCACCGAGAAACCTTCGAGGTAGTTTTCAAAAGACCTTGATGGCCCCGCGATCATTAGGACACCCTCAGGACAGAACCGAGTAACCTCCGAGACGGTTCAAATCTTATGGTCTCGGTGGTTTGCCCTTGACCTTGACCTTCTAAAATAGTCTTTTCCCGCACAAGTTTGCCCTTGAGCTTCTCAAATAAAAAAATAAAAAAAATGAAAACCGAATCCAACCATAGAAAAAATAATAATAAAACAAACTAAAAATAGAGTTTTAATAGAAGCATATGACATTAGATAGAGATAACCTGTTTCACAAAGGATGCGCATGAAACAAGATTCTCTAAAGATCAAAATTTGGAATCCCAAATTTCGACGAAATCAATTAATTGGAACAACTCAATAGATCATCCGCCCAAAAGATACAACAAAGCTACGACAAATGTTCGGGGAAAAATGAAATGAAACAGAGAAAGAAGGAGATGAAGCAAAAATTATAGCAGCTTGTTCAAGGCCATCCTCAAAATCGAGGGTTTTGAGAGGCACGAGAGCTGTGAGATTTATTCTCGCCAACCTTCAAAACAAGATCTTCGCCATCTCAATCTGGCACCTTCACTCTGCGAATTGGCTTTCTTTCCCTCTTCTACTCTTCAAATCAAAACCAAACAAAAGAAAACAAAGTTAAACAAAAAAAATTCAAGAAGAAAGAGTATTTCCTTTCAATAAATTTAAATAGCATCCGATCTTTTCATTATATAGAATAAAAGCCAAGAAAATTTCTAAGGAAATTTTTTTTAAAAAAACAGAGAGATAGAGAGAGACCTCTTACGCTTGAGGGCCATTCGAACTCCGCCTCCATCTATTTAAAGACAAAAGAAGCAAAATGTTTTATGATTTTGAGACAGAAATACCCTTAGTTCGGCCTGGGTTTGTAACATTCCAAGCCCAAGCCCAACTTCATGCTAGCCCGGCTTAAGCATGGTCCATGACCTCGACAGCCCTTCGATCATAAGAACACCCTCGAGCCGGTACCAAAAAACCTCCGAGGTAGTTTTCAAACGGACCTCTGCGATCATAAGGATACCCCAGGCCGTCACCGTGAAACCCCCGAGGTAGTTCAAGTCCTATGGTCTCGGCGGCTCTGAGTCAAACTTCTAGACCGGTATTGAGAAACCCCTTAGGTAGTTTTCAATAGGACCTCGGCCGCCCGTAATCATAAAGATACCCTTGGGCCGGAACTAAGAAACCCTCGAGGTGGTTTAAGTCCAATGGTCTCGACGGTCCTGAGTCAAACTCCTGGACCGACACGAAAAACCCTCGAGGTATTTTTCAAAAGGACCTCGGTGGCCCTGCGATCATGAAGACACCCCTGAGCCGAAACCAAGAAACTTTCGAGGTAGTTCAAGACCTATGGTCTCGGTAGCCCGAGTCAAACTCCCGGTCCGGCACGAGAAACCTTCGAGGTAGTTTTCAAAAGGACCTTGATGGCCCCGCGATCAAAAGGACACCCTTAGGCCGACACTGAGTAACCTCTGAGGCGTTCAAGTTTTATGGTTCGGTGGTTTGCCCTTGACCTTGACCTTCTCAAATAGTCTTTTCCCAAACAAGTTTGCCCTTGACCTTCTCAAATAAAAAATAAAAAAAATGAAAATCAAATCCAACCGTAGAAAAAAATAATAATAAAACAAACTAGAAATCGAGTTTTAATATAAGCATCTGACATTAGATAGAGAGAACCTATTTCACAAAGATGCGCATGAAACAAGATTCTCTAAAGATCAAAATTTGGAATCCCAAATTTCTGACGAAATCAATTAATTGGAACAACTCAATAGATCATCCGCCCAAAAAGCTACGACAAAGCTACGACAAATGTTTGGGGAAAAATGAAACGAAAGAGAAAGAAGAAGATGAAGTGAAAAATATAGCAGCTTGTTGGTCCAGATAGCAACCCAAGAGCGGGGGTGAATTGGGTTTTTTAAAAATTTAAATTCTTTTGAAAGATAACCCCCAGCGGAAATAAAAACTTAGATTCACACAAATTAAAACTAAACAAGCACAAATAGAGAGTTGAAGATAAAGAGACAATCACGGCAAACACAGGAGATTTTATAGTGGTTCGGTGTACCTACACCTACATCCACTCCCAAGTACCTCTTGGGTCCATACTATAATTAATCTGATTACAGCAGAGTTGTTTTGCAAGCTCACAACTCAAACATATTGTTTTTCGGGTGCACAACGAACCCACTGTTTTCAAGGTTCACCAGCACAAAACCTATCACCTCAAGCTAATGCTTGCACAAGGCTAACAGCCTCAACTGAATCAATCACCAGATTGACCCAGCAAAAATATTTGTTTTTACAAGATAAACAGCTCCTCCAATGAGCAAATATACAATATTGAAACAATAATAAGAGGATAGGAATCAAAGCCTGATTCGCAGATCTTGGTGGCTTCTTCCTTCTCTTCCTTTGATTGGATCTTCCTTCAAGATGCTCTTGAGACTCAGAAGATCAGAAAACTAGGGCTTCTTTCTTCTCTTGAGATTTCTTCAAATAGAACAGCAAAATCTTGGAATATCTCTCTCTTCTTTTGGAAAATTAGTATGATTTTTCCTATCGAATCTTCCCTCTTTTCTTTTCTGATGGATCTCAAAGATTTGTCTCTATTCTTTTCTTTTTGCCTCTCTTGTCTCTTCTTGTTCGGATGCAGCAAACCCTCTTCTTATAGATCCCGATTAATCCAAAAATAGTTGAAACTATCCGTTAGAAACAAGTGTAAGAAGGATAGATCCATAATAACAATAGCCGTTGGGATTAAAAAAGATAAAGATAAAGTTTAGAGTCATTATGACAGTTCTGGAGCCGTGTCTGTTCTAGAGCCGTGTCTGACATTCTGGAGTCGGCTCTAACTTTTCTGGAGTCGGCTCTAACTCGAAATTCTTTAATCCGCTCGATCTAGAGTCGTCTCTGACTTTTCTGGGGTCGACATAAAATTCTTCTGGAGTCTCTCTGGAGTCGACTCTAAGTCGTGGCCTGAAAAACCATCGTTCTGTCTTTTCTGTTGGAGTCGGCTCTAACAGTCCCGGAGTTGACTCTAAGTCTGTGCCATTTTCGGAGTCGACTCTGCGATTCATGTGTCGACTCTAATGTCTGCAATCTTACCTTGACATTAGATTCGAACCAGAACTTGATTTGACTCTTGATTTTGATTCTCAAATCAACTTATAATCTGAAAAACTTAATCAAAATCATTAGTAACTTCAAATGTTGTACTTAAATAGTTTTGTTAATCATCAAAATCTTCAATTGGGTCAACAATCTCCCCCTTTTTGATGATGACAAAAACTTTGAGTATATGCATTAAAAATTTATTTGAATTGAGAATTATAGACATTGTTAAAACTTTAGAACTTCCTAACAAGGAATTTGATGCCAATAAAATGAATCAAAAAGGATACATGACATCAATCAAGATGATTTAACTTTTATATGGAGAAATTATTAAGCTCCCCCTGCATTGAATAACTCCCCCTACTGAATTCAATTGAATCTATTAGAATCTCAAAAATTTTTCTCTTCCCATCTCAAAATTGTTCTTTATTTTCTTTCTCTTTCTCTTATATGCATATACAATTATCTCTCCCCCTTTTTTGTTATCAGCAATAAGATGAAGTATATAAAAAAAGTTTATCAGAGCGGGGTTGTTGGTTCAATTAATCATAAAGATAGTGAACTCATTCATTGAAATTCAATCAATCAATCATAGACAAAATTAAAATAAAAGGGTAATTGTATTCCAAAGCAAGATTCATTACATGTGTTTCAGTAAAGTGACATATTCAAGTATGTAAATCCTAGATACATGCTATTAAAGCAAGAAAGCAAGAAATCCTAAGATACAACCTAGGATAGGATATCAAAATTAAATATGCTTATACACAATTTTCTTTAAATGTCCAATCATTTCCATAATATCATCTTTTTGAGTCTTCTTAAAACTTTCAAGACAAGCTTCAATTTGAGAGACGGCGAGGTCGATATCTTTCTTTAGTTGACTGGTAGCATGAAGATAAGTTTTAGAACCGTCTGCAATGCCTTCCATCCTTTCAAAAATCTTATGAAGATCAGTGCTAAAGGATTCTACGGAATTGCTAATGGAAAAAGAAATCATGTCAAGTCTTGAATTGATCTCATCCATCAACTGATTGAACTCCTCTCTTAACTTACACATATCATTTATTCTTTGACTATCATACTCAGCCAGTAAAGCTCTGAGCTGACCTATTTGCTCCTCAGAAAATCTTTCAGATGCCAATGCTGACTGATGTGGAGGGTGAGAGCTAGGTCCAGCCTCTGAGGGTCCAGCAGATGGTCCAGCATGTTGGCCCAGATGGCAACCCAAGAGGGGGGGGGGGGTGAATTGGGTTCTTTAAAAAATTTAACCTTCTTTTAAAAAATTATTGCTTAAGACAAATGAAATTAATGCAATGCAAATATAAAGCACAAACAAGGAGATAGAGATAGAGATAAAGAAGCACGACAAACACAAGATTTTATAGTGGTTCGGTGTATCCAACACCTACGTCCACTCCCAAGATTCACTTGGGTCCACACTATAATCAACTAGATTACAGCCGAGTTGTTTTACAAGATCACAACTCAAACTTGTTGTTTTTCCCCGGGATCACAACGAACCCAGCCGGTTTTCGGGCTCACCAGCACAAAACCCTAAACTCAAGCTAATCTAGCTTGACCCGAGGTTAACAACCTCCACTAGTTCAATCCCCTTGATTGAACTAGCACAAACAAAAAGAATGTTTTACAATGATACACAGCTCCTCAAATGAGCAAATATTCAAAATAAATAAACAAGTTTAGAAAAGCCTGTTTGAAGATGATTGGATTTGAGCTTTTCTTCTTTTCTTCTTTTCTCTTCTCCTTTGGAATGTTGAATCAAGCCTCAGCTTTGATTCCTCAAGTGTTGCAGTTGAGAAGTTGGAAATGGAAAAACAGAGCTTTTTCTTCAATTTGGAAATCCTCCGATTTTTTGATTTGAGCGCCTTGGATTCCTCTTTGAGCTTTTTGGAGTGGAAGGATTTGAGTTTGAATGCTTTTCTCTTGAGATTTCAGGCTCAGGCTTTCTCGGATTTTTGATTTGAAATTTTTTCTTTTTTCTCTTTTTCAAACGGGTTTTCCCCTTTTTATAGATTTTCTTTAATCCATTTTTGGGAAAAACTAGCCGTTGGAGTGTACCTGGAAAAAATATCCGTTAGAATTAGGTAAAAAGAAATATTACCGTTAGAGCTGATCTGGCATTTTAAATTTTGTTCCAGTCAGGTTGGAGTCGGCTCCAACTTTTCAGGTGTCGGCTCCAAGTCGTTTTTCCAAAAATAGAAAGTTCTGAGTTCGTTGAGGAGTCGGCTCCGAAAAAGTTAAGTGTCGGCTCGCCATCGTCAGGTGTCGGCTCCCGAATACTGTGGTGTCGGCTCCAGGATGCTCAAAAAATCAACGTTCTGTCCCCGCATCGGAGTCGGCTCCAACACTGTAAGTGTCGACTCCGAAACTCTGGGTGTCGGCTCCGGACCGTATCAAAAATCAGAAAAAATTTGAATGGCCATGGGGTCGGCTCCAGAATTCTAGGTGTCGACTCCAGGCTCTGAAACTTTGAAATTGATTTTGCAATTGATTCAAAACATTTCTTAATTCCTTTAAATTGATCAAATATTTTTAAGTCCTGAAACACTTATCAAATCCATTAGTAATCAAATAAATATACTCAATTCCTTTATTAATCATCAAAATCAATAATTGGGTCAACAATCTCCCCCTTTTTGATGATTATAAAAACATTGAGTATATGCATAGTATTCTTAAATTCAAAATTTTCAAGAAGTGATCCTCATAAGTAAGCTCCCCCTGAATAAGGTAGCTCCCCCTATGAAGTTCAAATAATCAATTGTTCTTTTGAATTAAATAAATGAATTAAAGCATAACCAATCAATCATATTAACTTTCTCCAATTAATCAATCAATAAGCTTTAATTGAATTCCAATCAATAATCAATGCATATACGACATAACTTTCTCCCCCTTTTTTGTAATCAACAAAAAGATAAAGAAAAGTTAAGTCAAAAGATCAAATTGATAGATCAAAAGATAATTTCATTCATCAAAAGTATTACAAAATGAAAAAACTTTACATTACATTAAACTGAAACTTTCATTATATCAAAATTAAACTTTCATTACATCAAAACATTACATCAAATTCATTACATCATTACATGAAGATCAGTTCTAATAATCCTTGTTAAATGATCTACAATCTTTGCATTCCTTCAGTCTGAAGCTTGACGTAGTCTTTTAGTCTTTCATCAACAAATGTACAAGCAGTGATAATTTTATCTTGAAGCTCGGCATTGCACTTTGAATAGGTTTCAGAATCTCCACAAATGTCTTTAAGTTCTTCAAAGATGTTCTTCAAATCACCACTTAAAGATCCAGTAGAAGCTAAGAGTTGATTCAATTTTGGCAATCCGATCATCTAAGAATAAAGAGTTTCTTTAAGATTCATAAATTTTGTCAAACTCAGTCTTCAATTCATCCTTCTGAGCAGCAAGAAATTTTAAGTTGCTCTAACTGAAGGTCTGAAAATCCGACTGAAGAAGTAGATGGTGATGAATCACTGGGGGCAGGAGCAGGAGCAGGACTACTAGGCTGCTGAGAGGAATCCTCATAGACGGACCAGCCTCACAAGGTGCAGAATGTCTAGGCTCAGGGGCTCTCTCATCCAAGTTGCCTTTCCTTTCCCACTGACCATTAACTTTAACAAATCCCATCCGATGCAAAGTGGCCAAACTATAATAATCAGTGTGTCTCAGGTTCTTGGATGGTTCATTCTCTAAAACAACCCCTTGGCTCCTGAATACCATAGTAAGATCATGCCATAGGGTAGTGATGATCTTCTCTTCCCTCCAGCCTCGGCCATATAAATATCATCATAGCAGCTAGGTTAATAGGCTGACCGGTCAAACACTATCCATCACAACAATGTCTCGCTCGGAGACATACTCAAAACGCGGTCTTGGAAACAAAATTCTACTGCAAATGTTGTGTAACAATCTTAATTCCAAGGGCAATTGATTAGCCCTAATTTCCTCAAATTCTGTAACCTCTCTCCTAACATCCTTGATAGAGCGCTGACCTCTCACTGTGCATATCAGCAGCTAATCCAATGATTGGGATGCTCAAGAGATTTCCTAATTTTGAAATGTAAGATGAATCCTTTTCCTCTAACAGAGCTTACTAAACCACCATCTCCTCTTGATAAATTGAAATAAAATTCCTTTACTAAAGCTGGGTAAGTGGGAACATCAAGAGAACAACTTTATCCCAGCCTAGCTCCTTAAGTTGATTACCAATTGAAAAACCCTCGGATTCAAAGAATTCAAAATCAACTTTTCTACCCATGTGATTACCCTCCCTGCTAGGGTATCTACCTGAGGTGAAGTGGGTTAGGATTGTCTGAATCGGTGGAGGAATCTCGCTTGGAGACGGCTCGCGGACGGGTCGCCTCGGAACGCTTTTCCGGTCACCACGGCGCTCCAATCACCGAACCTCTCCTCTTAGGTGCCATTGATCCTTAGGAAGCTTGGAGAGTGGAATTAGAGATGGGGAGGTTTTGGAAGAGTTTTGGAGGGATTTGGTGAGGATTGAAAGAATGAAATGACGAGGTGTCGACTCTGCCCTAATAAATCAATTTTGGAATCCCAGGTGTCGACTCCCGCAAAGTCGGGTGTCGACTCCAAATCGCTAACACAGTCAGCGCTCGAACTGGAGTCGGCTCCACTTATACGGGTGTCGGCTCCAAGGTCAGGGACCGAGAGCGACACAGACAAGGTGTCGACTCCTCATTCTGAGGTGTCGACTCCACTGACAGTTTCAGAGAAAAATAATTGAGATTCAAACATCTGAAACTTGTCAAAAATTCAATAAAATTTGAAAAATCTTTGGAATATGAAGAATCAAATGCTCAGATGACTAGATAATTTGTCCTTAAAATTATGAAAGGAATATCAAGAAATTAATAGAAATCTAGATAGTCATTCCTTATGTTTCAAAATCATTCCAAAGGGTCACATATCCCTAATTCACCTCTAAGATAACAAAATCTCTCTTCACTCAAAGGTTTTGTAAATATATCAGCTAATTGTTCTTCAGTATTAACATATTCAAGACAAATTTCATTATTAGCTACATGTTCTCTTATAAAGTGATATCTAATTTCAATGTGTTTTGTTCTTGAATGTTGAATTGGATTTTTAGTTAAATTTATTGCACTTGTGTTATCACATCTAATTGGAGTTTTATCAAGTGTTATGCCATAATCTTCAAGTTGTCTCTTAATCCAAAGGATTTGAGCACAGCAACTTCCAGCTGCAACATATTCTGCTTCAGCAGTAGATAATGCAACCGAATTTTGCTTTTTGCTAAACCAAGAGATTAAGTTACTCCTAAGAATTGACATGCACCACTTGTGCTTTTTCTATCTAATTTACATCCAGCATAGTCAGAGTCAGAATATGCAATCAAGTTTAATGTTGAGTCTCTAGAATACCATAAACCTACATTTTTAGTTCCACTTAAATATCTTAAGATTCTTTTTACAGCAATTAAGTGAGATTCTTTAGGTTCAGATTGAAATCTAGCGCATAAACAACAGCAAACATGATATCTGGTCTACTAGCTGTTAAGTAAAGAAGAGATCCGATCATACCTCTATAATATTTTTGATCTACTTTCTTACCATCTTCATCTTTGTCCAATTTGCATGAAGGACTCATAGGTGTTCCAAGTGGTTTGATTGACTCCATTCCAAACTTCTTGAGAAGTTCTTTTGTGTATTTGGCTTGATTGATGAAAATTCCTTCTTTGCTTTGCTTGATTTGAAGTCCTAGGAAGAAGTTGAGTTCTCCCATCATGCTCATTTCAAACTCACCCTGCATTAACTTAGCAAATTCTTGACATAACAAATTGTTAGTAGCACCGAATACAATATCATCAACATATATTTGTACTACTAATAAATCCTTGTCTTTTCTTTTCAAAAATAGTGTTTTATCAACATTTCCTCTTATAAAATCATTTTCAATTAGAAATTTACTTAATCTTTCATACCAAGCTCTAGGTGCTTGTTTTAAACCATATAGTGCTTTGTGTAATTTAAAACATGATTTGAAATTCATGATCTTCAAAACCAGGTGGTTGTTCAACAAAAACTTCCTCATTTATAAATCCATTTAAAAATGCACTTTTAACATCCATTTGAAATAAATTGATATGCATATGACATGCAAATGCAAGTAATAATCTAATTGCTTCTAAGTCTAGCTACAGGTGCAAAAGTTTCATCAAAATCAATTCCTTCTTCTTGATTATATCCTTTTGCAACTAATCTAGCTTTGTTTCTAATTACTATGCCATTTTCATCTAATTTATTTCTAAATACCCATTTTGATCCTATAACAGAATGATCTTTAGGTCTATCTACAAGAGTCCAAACATTATTCCTAGTAAATTGATTTAATTCTTCTTGCATAGCTAACATCCAATTATTATCTTTTTCTGCTTCTTCAATAGTTTTAGGTTCAATTTGAGATACAAATGCAAGATGATTATTGATGTTTCTCATTGATGATCTAGTTCTTACTCCTTGAGATGGATCACCTATAATTAATTCTTTTGGATGACCATAGGCATATCTCCAATCTCTAGGAAGATCTACATCATTATGATTTGCATCAACAACATCAACACTAGGAGAATCATTATCTTTAGCTTCTTGTTCATGATCTGAAGATACATCTATATTAATTTTTCAATATCTCTTTCTAGAATGTTTGTATCTTCCTCATCATCAATCTTTTCAGAACTTGATGCTAAAGATTCATCAAAAATTACATGAATAGATTCTTCTACAATTAAGTTTCTCTTGTTAAATACTCTATAGGCTTTACTAGATGTTGAATATCCTAAGAAAATGCCTTCATCAGATTTTGCATCAAATTTTCCTAGATTATCTTTACCATTATTATGAATGAAACATTTACAACCAAATGCATGAAAGTAACTTATGTTTGGTTTTCTATTATTCCATAGTTCATAAGGAGTTTTCTTAATGATTGGCCTAATTAAAGCTCTATTAAGAATGTAACATGCCGTGTTTATAGCTTCGCCCAAAAGTATTTTGGTAGGTTGCTTTCACATAGCATGGTACGGGCCATGTCTTCTAAGTTCTATTTTTCTTTCAACTACTCCATTTTGTTGTGGTGTTCTAGGTGCTGAAAAATTATGATGAATGCCATTTTCTATGCAAAAGTTTTCAAATAAATGATTTTCAAATTCAGTGCCATGATCACTTCTAAGAGACACTATGGTGTTGTTTTTCTCATTTGTGACCTTCTTGAAGAATTTCAAAAATAATGGAAAGGTCTCATCCTTATGAGCTAAAAATAATACCCAAGTGTATCTAGAATAATCATCTACAATCACAAGACCATATTTCTTTCCTCCTAGACTTGTGGTTCTAGTAGGTCCAAAAAGATCCATGTGAAGTAGTTCAAGTGGCCTAGAAGTGGAAACAATATTTTTAGTTTTGAAAAGTTTCTAGTTTGTTTTCCAAATTGACATGCATCGCAAATTTTGTTATTTTCAAAATCTAGTTGTGGAAGTCCTTTTACTAAATCCATTCTAATTAATTTTGAAATAAGGTGTGTGCTTGCATGACCTAATCTACGATGCCATAACCAACCAATCTCATTCATATTAGCATTATTAGCAACTAAGCAATGATTACTAGTAGACAAATTGTCTAAATCAATCAAGTATACATTGCCATTTCTATTTATAATGCTATTATCAATGGGATTAGAAACAGTGCAGATTGATGCTTCAAATGATACTTTAAAACCTTTATCACATAATTGACTAATACTAATTAATTATGTTTTAAACCATTAACATATAAGACATTTTCAATATATGTGGAGGGAGTTATTTGAATTTTACCAAACCCCATGATTTGGCCTTTGCCATTGTCACCAAATGTAACAACTCCTCCTCTTTTGCTTTCAAGGGTGATGAATTGATCCTTGTCACCCGTCATGTGTCTTGAGCAGCCACTATCGAGATACCACTTTCGCTTTGATCTTTTGGCCGCAAGACACTCCTGCAAAAATAATTAAGTCTTATATTTAGGTACCCAAGCCTTCTTGGGTCCTTCATGGTTAGTAGCATAAAAGATTGTTCCTTTGGGAACCCATATTTTCTTTCCTTTACTACTTAAATTTTTGTTACTTTCTCAATTACATTCATAGGATTTATGCCTTTCTTGTTACAATAATGACATGTAACATTATCTTATTTGTTCTTTTCTAAAAAAGTTTTTGACAAATTTTTGTTTTATGTTAGGTCTATATCCTAATCCAGCTTTATCAAATATAGCTCTTTGATTACTTAACAATAAATTAAGTTTTTCAGAACTATAAGTAAATTTATCAACAATATTTTATATTTATCAACTTCCTTCTTTAATTTATCATTTTCATTAGAAATTGATTCTTTTCTTTTGTCAAATTTTCATTTTCAGATTTCAGCATTTTAATTCATTAGTAAGATTATCTTTTTCTTTGATAAAATTGATTATCATTTTTCAAAACTTGTATTTCTTTTTCAAAATTTTAAAATCATCTACTAGTTCATTAAAGCTTCAAATAATTCATCAAAGCAAAATCATCACAAGGGTTTTCAGAACTTACCTCATCATCGTCGTTTGCCATAAAGCAAATGTTTGCAACTTCTTTTGTTCTTCCTCTGAAGAGGATTCATCGCTGTCGCTCCAAGTTGCAACATAGGCTTTCTTCTTCTTCTTGAAAGTCTTCTTTAGTTGAGGACAATCATATCTAAAGTGCCCCGGTTTCTTACACTCATAGCAAATCAAGGGGTCTTTCTCTTTGTCCTTGTCCTTTTCCTTTTCTTTTTCTCCTTCCATCTTAATTCCAGATTTCTTCTTTGGAAGGGTCTCTTTCTTCTCATGAATTTTTTGAATTTTCTTGCTAGAAGAGCTGTCTCATCATCATCATCATCATCACTGCAGCTCTCCTCACTTTCTGCAGCCTTAAGAGCTATAGTTTTCTTTTCTTGACTTCTTCCTCTATGATGTTGTTTCATGGTTACTCATGAGTCATAGGATCCAAGTAGCTCCTCCAAGGGTAAGTGTTGAGGTCCTTGGCTTCTTGGATTGCTGTCACCTTTGCTTCCCAAGTCCTTGGAAGTGACCTAAGAATTTTGCGAACAAGTTCAGAATTAGTATAGGTTTTACCAAGACTTTTCAAACCATTTACAATATCAGTGAATCTAGTATACATGCATGCTATAGTTTCAGTTTGTTCCATGCTAAATAATTCATATTTATGAACAAGAATATTTATTTAGATTCTTTTACTTGATTAGTACCCTCATGGGTAACCTCTAATCTATCCCAAATCTCTTTTGCGGAATTACATGTAGAAATTCGATTAAATTCATTAGCATCTAATGAACAATATAAAACATTCATGGCCTTAGCATTGAGCTGTGCCATTTTCTATCATTATCATTCCAATCCCTTTCGGGCTTAGGAACAATAGTGCCATCAACAATGTGTGTGGGTGTGCTAGGTCCATTAATTATAACACCCATAATTCATAATCAGAAGCTTGAATGAATATCCTCATTCTTGCTTTCCAATATGAATAGTTGGAACCATTAAAAAGGGAGGTCTATTTGTAGAATGACCTTCAGCAAATGAAGATCCAACTTGAGCTGCCATTTGGATCTTTAGCTCTTGATCGTGATCAAATTCAAATGAGCACTTGCTCTGATACCAATTGTTGGCCCAGATGGCAACCCAAGAGGGGGGGGGGTGAATTGGGTTCTTTAAAAAATTTAACCTTTTAAAAACTATTGCTTAAGACAAATGAAATTAATGCAATGCAAATATAAAGCACAAACAAGAGATAGAGATAGAGATAAGAAGCACGACAAACACAAGATTTTATAGTGGTTCGGTGTATCCAACACCTACGTCCACTCCCAAGATTCACTTGGGTCCACACTATAATCCACTGATTACAGCCGAGTTGTTTTACAAGATCACAACTCAAACTTGTTGTTTTCCCCGGGATCACAACGAACCCAGCCGGTTTTTCGGGCTCACCAGCACAAAACCCTAAACTCAAGCTAATCTAGCTTGACCCGAGGTAACTACCTCCACTAGTTCAATCCCCTGATTGAACTAGCACAAACAAAAAAGAATGTTTTACAATAATACAACAGCTCCTCAAATGAGCAAATATTCAAAATAAATAAACAAGGTTTAGAAAAGCCTGTTTGAAGTGATTGGATTTGAGCTTTTCTTCTTTTCTTCTTTTCCTCTTCTCCTTTGGAATGTTGAATCAGGCCTCAGCTTTGATTCTTCACAGTGTTGCAGTTGAGAAGTTGGAAAAAAAACAGAGCTTTTTCTTCTTTGGGAAATCCCGATTTTTTGATTGAGCCTTGGATTTCTCTTTGAGCTTTTGGAGTGGAAGGATTTGAGTTTGAATCTTTTCTCTTGGATTTCAGGCTCAAGCTTTCTCGGATTTTTGATTTTTTTTTCTTTTTTCTCTTTTTTCAAACGGGTTTTTCCCCTTTTTATAGATTTCTTAATCCATTTTTGGGAGAAACTAGCCGTTGGATGTACCTGGAAATAAAATATATCCGTTAGAAGTTAGGTAAAAAGGAAATATTACCGTTAGAGCTGATCTGGCAATTTAAATTTCGTTCCAGACAGGTTGGAGTCGGCTCCAACTTTTCAGGTGTCGGCTCCAATCGTTTATCCAAAAATAGAAAGTTCTGAGTTCGTTGAGGAGTCGGCTCCGAAAAAGTTAAGTGTCGGCTCGCCATCGTCAGGTGTCGGCTCCAGGATGCTCAAAAAAAACGTTCTGTCCCGCATCGGAGTCGGCTCCAACACTGTAAGTGTCGACTCCGAAACTCTGGGTGTCGGCTCCGAAACTCTGGGTGTCGGCTCCGGACCGTATCAAAAATCAGAAAAAATTTGAATGGCCATGGGGTCGGCTCCAGGAATTCTAGGTGTCGACTCCAGGCTCTGAAACTTTGAAATTCTTTTGCAATTGATTCAAAACATGTTTCTTAATTCCTTTAAATTGATCAAATATTTTTAATCCTGAAACACTTATAAATCCATTAGTAATCAAATAAATATAGTCAATTCCTTTATTAATCATCAAAATCAATAATTGGGTCAACACAGCAGAAGAAGGTCCAGCAGATGGTTCAGGAATATCCTCTCTTCTGACCTCCTCAACTCTAACCTCTTCAGCTCTGGCCTCATGTCCTCTTTTTATCCAATTTTCCATTTTCTTTTCTGAAGCCCATCCAGTGAATTGTAGAGACACTATAGTAATCTGTATGCCTTAATTTTCTTAGTGGCTCATTATCCGTTATAAGTACACCTTGGCTTCTGAATACCAATGTCAAAATCATACAATATGGCAATGTAGATCTCTTCTTGGTTGTAGCCTCCGCCATATAGCCTATCATCATACCAACAAGATTGACAGGTCTTCCAGTGAGAATACAGTCCATCAATAAGATGTCTCGCTCCGAGACATATTCAAACCTTCCAATTTTAGGAAATAAAATTCTTCCACAGATATTGTGAAGTAATCTAAGTTCCAAATTAAGTTGATTGGCCAAGATTTCTTCAAACTCAGAAACTTCTCTCCCTAACATCCTTGATAGGGCACCTCCTCTGTCTTCATGTTGATATTCAACTAAACCAATGGTAGGCATCTCCAATAGATTTCCAAGGGTTTCAGCCGTGATGATTACTTTAGTTCCTCTTATAATACTCACTAACCCTCCCTCTCCTCTACATAAATCATTATAAAATTCTCTCACTAGGGCAGGGTAAGTAGGGATATCCAAAGAACAGACCTTCTCTCATCCCATTTCTTTCAACAAACGCCCAATAGCAAAGCCCTCCGAAACAAAAAGTCAAAATCTACTTTTCTTCCGGTAGTAATGGCCTTACCCACTAATTGGTCAACTCATGGAGAAGGTGGTGAGGGTGGAGAGTCATCCTGAGTTGCAGATGAAGAAGATGACGAAGGTTGCCTCCGATTTGAACGGCGCTTCATCGGAATAGTTGAACCACCAATGATAGCATGCCTTTTGGGAGCCATGGAATTCGATTGGAATGAGTTATTGAGAGATTTGAAGGATTTGGAGGGATTGAACTCGGTTTGGAACGGTTTGGAAAAGGTTTAGGAGACGATAGGTTTCGTTTGGGGTCGACTCCACCCTTTTTATTTTGACTTAGTTCCACTTAGAGTCGACTCCCGAAAACGAGGTGTCGGCTCCGAACCAGAGAATCTGTCAGCGCCCGAATTAGAGTCGGCTCTACAGAAGCCAGAGTCTACTCTAATTGCCCAGACAGAACATCAAAATATGAAGGTATCGACTCCACAAACTGCAGGTGTCGACTCCACAACATTTTCAGAGAAAAAATCAAATTTCAAGGATCTGAAACTGATCAAATTAATCATCAAACTCTAGATAAGTGTTCCTTAGCAATTGGGGAAACAATAATTCAAATTCCTAGATTAATTTCCTTATTGGTCATAGAGGATTTTCAAGAAATTAATGAAGTCTAGATAGTTGTTATCCTTAAGAGTTTCAAAAAATCATTCTAAAGGATCACAAACTCCTAATTCTCCTCTAAGATAACAGAATCTTTCCTCACACAAAGGTTTGGTAAAAATATCAGCTAATTGATCATTAGTATTAACATATTCAAGACAAACATCTTTGTTAGTCACATGTTCTCTAATAAAGTGATGTCTAATTTTAATATGTTTAGTTCTTGAATGTTGAATTGGATTTTTAGTTAGATTAATAGAACTAGTATTATCACATTTAATGGGAATTTTATCAAGTGTGATACCATAATCTTCAAGTTGTCGCTTAATCCAAAGGATTTGAGCACAACAACTTCCAGCTGCAACATACTCTGCCTCAGCAGTGGATAATGCAACCGAATTTTGCTTCTTACTAAACCAAGAGATTAAGTTACTTCCTAAAAGTTGGTATGCCCCACTTGTACTCTTTCTATCTAATTTACAACCAGCATAGTCAGAATTAGAATAAGCAATCAATTTTAAGGTTGAGTCTCTAGAATACCATAATCCTACATTTTTAGTTCCATTTAAGTATTTAAAGATTCTTTTAACAGCAAATAAATGTGATTCCTTAGGATTAGATTGATATCTTGCACATAAGCAAATAGAAAACATGATATCTGGCCTACTTGCAGTTAGGTAAAGAAGTGATCCAATCATACCTCTGTAATGCTTCTGATCTACTTTCTTACCTTCTTCATCCTTGTTCAACTTGCATGAGGGACTCATTGGCGTAGCAAGAGGTTTAGCAGATTCCATACCAAATTTCTTGAGTATTTCCTTTGTGTACTTTGTTTGGTTAATAAAAATTACCGCTTTTTCTTATTTGATTTGAAGTCCAAGGAAGAAGTTTAGTTCTCCCATCATGCTCATCTCGAATTCTCCTTGCATTAGCTTAGCAAATTCTTGACAAAGGAGATTATTAGTAGCACCAAATATAATGTTATCAACATAAATTTGAACGATTAATGAATCCTTTTCTTTTCTTTTCAAAAATAAGGTTTTGTCAACATTTCCTCTAGAAAAGTCATTTTCAATTAAAAATTTACTTAATCTATCATACCAAGCTCTAGGTGCTTGCTTTAAACCATAAAGTGCTTTGTGTAGTTTGAAGACATGGTTTGAAAATTCATGATCTTCAAAACCAGGAGGTTGTTCAACATAAACTTCCTCATTTATAAAACCATTTAGAAATGCACTTTTAACATCCATTTGAAATAAGTTGAAATTCATATGACATGCAAATGCAAGTAGTAGCCTATCTAGCAATAGGTGCAAAAGTTTCATCAAAATCTATACCTTCTTCTTGATTATATCCTTTTGCAACTAATCTAGCCTTATTTCTAATTACCAATCCATTTTCATCCAATTTATTTCTAAAAACCCATTTAGATCCTATTATAGGGTGATTTTTAGGTCTATCTACTAGGGTCCAGACTTGGTTCCTAGTGAATTGGTTTAACTCTTCCTGCATTGCTAACATCCAATAACTATCTTTCTCAGCTTCCTCTATAGTTTTAGGTTCTATATGAGATACAAATGCAAGATGATTATTGATATCTCTCATTGATGATCTAGTCCTTACACCTTGAGATGGATCACCTATGATTGGTCCAGATAGCAACCCAAGAGAGGGGGTGAATTGGGTTTTTCAAAAATTTAAATTCTTTTGAAAGATAACCCCCAGCAGAAATAAAAACTTAGATTCACACAAATTAAAACTAAACAAGCACAAATAGAGAGTTGAAGATAAAGAGAAAATCAGGGCAAACATAGGAGATTTTATAGTGGTTCGGTGTACCTACACCTACGTCCACTTCCAAGTACCTCTTGAGTCCACACTATAATCAATCTGATTACAGCAGAGTTATTTTGCAAGCTCACAACTCAAACTTGTTGTTTTCCCGGGTGCACAACGAACCCAGCTGGTTTTCAAGGTTCACCAGCACAAAACCTATCACCTCAAGCTAATGCTTGCACAAGGCTAACAGCCTCAACTGGATCAATCACCAGATTGACCCAGCAAACAATATTTGTTTTTACAAGATAAACAGCTCCTCCAATGAACAAATATACAATATTGAAACAATAATAAGAGGATAGAAATCAAAGCTTGATTCGCAGATCTTGGTGGCTTTTTCCTTCTCTTCCTTTGATTGGATCTTCCTTCAAGATGCTCTTGAGACTCAGAAGATCAGAAAACTAGGGCTTCTTTCTTTTCTTGAGATTTCTTCAAAATAGAATAGCAAAAGCTTGGAATCTCTCTCTCTTCTTTTGGGAAATCAGTATGATCTTTCCTATCGAATCTTCCCTCTTTTCTTTTCTAATGGATCTCAAAGATTTGTTTCTATTCTTTTCTTTTTGCCTCTCTTGTCTCTTCTTGTTCGGATGCAGTAAACCCTCTTCTTATAGATCCCGATTAATCCAAAAATAGTTTGAAACTATCCGTTAGAAACAAGTGTAAGAAGGATTAGATCCATAAATAATAATAGCCATTGGAATTAAAAAAGATAAAGATAAAGTTTAGAGTCTGGAGCTGTGTTTGACATTCTGGAGTCGGCTCTAACTTTTCTGGAGTCGGCTCTAACTCGAAATTCTTTAATCCGCTCGATCTGGAGTCGTCTCTGACTTTTCTGGGGTCAACACAAAATTCTTCTGGAGTCGACTCTAACAGTCTGGGAGTCGACTCTAAGTCGTGGCCTGAAAAATCATCGTTCTATCTTTTCTATTGGAGTCGGCTCTAACAATCCCGGAGTCGACTCTAAGTTTGTGCCATTTTCTAGAGTCGACTCTACGATTCCATGTGTCGACTCTAATATCTGCAATCTTACCTTGACATTAGATTCGAACCAGAACTTGATTTGACTCTTGATTTTGATTCTCAAATCGACTTATAATCTGAAAAACTTAATCAAAATCATTAGTAACTTCAAATGTTGTACTCAAATAGTTTTGTTAATCATCAAAATCCTCAATTGGGTCAACAATCTTCCCCTTTTTGATGATGACAAAAACTTTGAGTATATGCATTAAAAATTCATTTGAATTGAGAATTATAGACATTGTTAAAACTTTAGAACTTCCTAACAAGGAATTTGATGCCAATAAAATGAATCAAAAAGGATACATGACATCAATCAAGATGATTTAACTTTTATATGGAGAAATTATTAAGCTCCCCCTGCATTGAATAACTCCCCCTACTGAATTCAATTGAATCTATTAGAATCTCAAAAATTTTTCTCTCCCCATCTCAAAATTGTTCTTCATTTTCTTCTCTTTCTCTTATATGCATATACAATTATCTCTCCCCCTTTTTTGTTATCAGCAATAAGATGAAGTATATAAAAAAAGTTTATCAGAGCGGGGTTGTTGGTTCAATTAATCATAAAGATAGTGAACTCATTCATTGAAATTCAATCAATCAATCATAGACAAATTAAAATAAAAGGTAATTGTATTCCAAAGCAAGATTCATTACATGTGTTTCAGTAAAGTGACATATTCAAGTATGTAAATCCTAGATACATGCTATTAAAGCAAGAAAGCAAGAAATCCTAAGATACAACCTAGGATAGGATATCAAAATTAAATATGCTTATACACAATTTTCTTTAAATGTCCAATCATTTCCATAATATCATCTTTTTGAGTCTTCTTAAAACTTTCAAGCCAAGCTTCAATTTGAGAGACGGCGAGGTCGATATCTTTCTTTAGTTGACTGGTAGCATGAAGATAAGTTTCAGAACCGTCTGCAATGCCTTTCATCCTTTCAAAAATCTTATGAAGATTAGTGCTAAAGGATTCTACGAATTGCTAATGGAAAAAGAAATCATGTCAAGTCTTGAATTGATCTCATCCTTCAACTGATTGAACTCCTCTCTTAACTTACACATATCATTTGTCCTTTGACTATCATACTCAGCCAGTAAAGCTCTGAGCTGACCTATATATTTGCTCCTCAAAAAATCTTCCAGATGCCAATGCTGACTGATGTGGAGGGTGAGAGCTAGGTCCAGCCTCTGAGGGTCCAGCAGATGGTCCAGCAGAAGAAGGTCCAGCAGATGGTTCAGGAATATCGTGTCTTCTGACCTCCTCAACTCTAACCTCTTCAACTCTGGCCTCATGTCCTCTTTTTATCCAATTTCATTTTCTTTTCTGAAGCCCATCCGGTGAATTGTAGAGACACTATAGTAATCTGTATGCCTTAATTTTCTTAGTGGCTCATTATCCATTATAAGTACACGTTGGCTTCTGAATACCAATGTTAAAATCATACCATATGGCAATGTAGATCTCTTCTTGGTTGCAGCCTCCGCCATATAGCCTATCATTATACCAGCAAGATTGACAGGTCTTCCAGTGAGAATACAGTCCATCAATAAGATGTCTCGCTCCGAGACATATTCAAACCTTCCGATTTTAGAAATAAAATTTTTCCACAGATATTGTGAAGTAATCTGAGTTCCAAATTAAGTTGATTGGCCAAGATTTCTTCAAACTCAGAAACTTCTCTCCCTAACATCCTTGATAGGGCACCTCCTCTGTCTTCATGTTGATATTCAACTAAACCAATGGTAGGCATCTCCAATAGATTTCCAAGGGTTTCAGCTGTGATGATTACTTTAGTTCCTCTTACAATACTCACTAACCCTCCCTCTCCTCTACATAAATCATTATAAAATTCTCTCACTAGGGCAGGGTAAGTAGGGATATCCAAAGAACAGACCTTCTCCCATCCCATTTCTTTCAACAAGCGCCCAATAGCAAAGCCCTTTGAAACAAAAAAGTCAAAATCTACTTTTCTTCCGATCGTAATGGCCTTACCCACTAATTGGTCAACTCATGGAGAAGGTGGTGAGGGTGGTGGAGAGTCATCCTGAGTGGCAGATGAAGAAGATGATGAAGGTTGCCTCCGATTTGAATGGCGCTTCATCGGAACAGTCGAACCACCAATGATATCACACCTTTTGGGAGCCATGGGATTCGATTGGAATGAGTAATTGAGAGATTTGGAGGATTTGGAGGGATTGAACTCGGTTGGAACGGTTTGGAAAAGGTTTAGGAGACGATAGGTTTTGTTTGGGGTCGACTCCACCCTTTTTATTTTGACTTAGTTTCACTTAGAGTCGACTCCCAAAAAAGAGGTGTCGGCTTCGAACCAGAGAATCTGTCAGCACCCAAATTAGAGTCAGCTCTACAGAAGCCAGAGTCGGCTCTAATTGCCCAGACAGAACATCAAAATATGAAGGTGTCGACTTCACAAACTGCAGGTGTCGACTCCACAATAGTTTCAGAGAAAAAAATCAAATTTCAAGGATCTGAAACTGATCAAATTAATCATCAAACTCTAGATAAGTGTTCCTTAGCAATTGGGGAAACAATAATTCAAATTCCTATATTAATTTCCTTATTGGTCATAGAGGATTTTCAAGAAATTAATGAAGTCTAGATAGTTGTTGTCCTTAAGAGTTTCAGAAAATTATTCTAAAGGATCACAAACTCCTAATTCTCCTCTAAGATAACAGAATCTTTCCTCACACAAAGGTTTGGTAAAAATATCAGCTAATTGATCATTAGTATTAACATATTCAAGACAAACATCTTTGTTAGTTACATGTTCTCTAATAAAGTGATGTCTAATTTCAATGTGTTTAGTTCTTGAATGTTGAATTGGATTTTTAGTTAGATTAATAGCACTAGTATTATCACATTTAATGGAATTTTATCAAGTGTGATATCATAATCTTCAAGTTGTCGCTTAATCCAAAGGATTTGAGCACAGCAACTTCCAGCTGCAACATACTCTGCCTCAGCAGTGGATAATGCAACCGAATTTTTCTTCTTGCTAAACCAAGAGATTAAGTTACTTCCTAAAAGTTGGCATGCCCCACTTGTACTCTTTCTATCTAATTTATAACCAGCATAGTCAGAATCAGAATAAGCAATCAATTTTAAGGTTGAGTCTCTAGAATACCATAATCCTACATTTTAGTTCCATTTAAGTATTTAAAGATTCTTTTAACAGCAAATAAATGTGATTCCTTAGGATTAGATTGATATCTTGCACATAAGCAAACAGAAAACATGATATCTAGCCTACTGCAGTTAGATAAAGAAGTGATCCAATCATACCTCTGTAATGCTTCTGATCTACTTTCTTACCTTCTTCATCCTTGTCCAGCTTGCATGAGGGACTCATTGGCGTACCAAGAGGTTTAGCAGATTCCATACCAAATTTCTTGAGTATTTCCTTTGTGTACTTTGTTTGGTTAATAAAAATTACCGCTTTCTCTTGTTTGATTTGAAGTCCAAGGAAGAAGTTTAGTTCTTCCATCATGCTCATCTCGATTCTCCCTGCATTAGCTTAGCAAATTCTTGACAAAGGAGATTATTAGTAGCACCAAATATAATGTCATCAACATAAATTTGAACGATTAATAAATCCTTTTCTTTTCTTTTCAAAAATAAGGTTTTGTCAACATTTCCTCTAGAAAAGTCATTTTTAATTAAAAATTTACTTAATCTATCATACCAAGCTCTAGCTGCTTGCTTTAAACCATAAAGTGCTTTGTGTAGTTTGAAGACGTGGTTTGGAAATTCATGATCTTCAAAACCAGGAGGTTGTTCAACATAAACTTTCTCATTTATAAAACCATTTAGAAATGCACTTTTAACATCCATTTAAAATAAGTTGAAATTCATATGACATGCAAATGCAAGTAGTAGCCTATCTAGCAACATGTGCAAAAGTTTCATCAAAATCTACCTTCTTCTTGATTATATCCTTTTGCAACTAATCTAGCCTTATTTCTAATTACCAATCCATTTTCATCCAATTTATTTCTAAAAACCCATTTAGATCCTATTAGGGTGATTTTAGGTCTATCTACTAGGGTCCAAACTTGGTTCCTAGTGAATTGGTTTAACTCTTCCTGCATTGCTAACATCCAATAACTATCTTTCTCAGCTTCCTCTAGTTTTAGGTTCTATATGAGATACAAATGCAAGATGATTATTGATATCTCTCATTGATGATCTAGTCCTTACACCTTGAGATGGATCACCTATGATTGGTCCAGATAGCAACCCAAGAGGGGGGTGAATGGGTTTTTCAAAAATTTTAAATTCTTTGAAAGATAACCCCCAGCGGAAATAAAACTTAGATTCACACAAATTAAAACTAAACAAGCACAAAAAGAGACTTGAAGATAAAGAGACAATCACGGTAAACACAGGAGATTTTATAGTGGTTCGGTGTACCTACACCTACGTCCACTCCCAAGTACCTCTTGGGTCCACACTATAATCAATCTGATTACAGCAAAGTTATTTTGCAAGCTCACAACTCAAACTTATTATTTTCTCGGGTGCACAACGAACCCAGCTGGTTTTCAAGGTTCACCAGCACAAAACCTATCACCTCAAGCTAATACTTGCACAAGGCTAACAGCCTCAACTGAATCAATCACCAGATTGACCCAGCAAACAATATTTATTTTTACAAGATAAACAGCTCCTCCAATGAGCAAATATACAATATTGAAACAATAATAACAGGATAGGAATCAAAGCCTGATTCGCAAATCTTGGTGGCTTCTTCCTTCTCTTCCTTTGATTGGATCTTCCTTCAAGATGCTCTTGAGACTCAGAAGATCAAAAAACTAGGGCTTCTTTCTTCTCTTGAGATTTCTTCGAAATAGAACAGCAAAAGCTTGGAATCTCTCTCTCTTCTTTTGGAAAATCAGTATGATCTTTCCTATCGAATCTTCCCTCTTTTCTTTTCTTATAGATCTCAAAGATTTGTCTCTATTCTTTTCTTTTTGCTCTCTTGTCTCTTCTTGTTCGGATGCAGCAAACCCTCTTCTTATAGATCCCGATTAATCCAAAAATAGTTTGAAACTATCCGTTAGAAACAAGTGTAAGAAGGATTAGATCCATAATAACAATAGCCGTTGAGATTAAAAAAGATAAAGATAAAGTTTAGAGTCGTTCTGACAGTTCTGGAGCCGTGTCTGACATTCTGGAGTCAGCTCTAACTTTTCTGGAGTCGGCTCTAACTTGAAATTCTTTAATTCGCTCGATCTGGAGTCGTCTCTAACTTTTCTGGGGTTGACACAAAATTCTTTTGGAGTCGACTCTAACAGTCTGGGAGTCGACTCTAAGTCGTGGCCTAAAAAACCATCGTTCTGTCTTTTCTGTTGGAGTCGACTTTAACAGTCCCAGTGTCGACTCTAAGTCTGTGCCATTTTCTGGAGTCGACTCTGCGATTCCATGTGTTGACTCTAATGTCTGCAATCTTACCTTGACATTAGATTCGAACCAGAACTTGATTTGACTCTTGATTTTGATTCTCAAATCGACTTATAATATGAAAAACTTAATCAAAATCATTAGTAACTTCAAATATTGTACTCAAATAGTTTTGTTAATTATCAAAATCCTCAATTGGGTCAACACAGCTTGTTCGAGGCCATCCTCAAAATCGAGGGTTTTGAGAGGCACGGAGAGCTGTGAGATTTATTCTCGCCAACCTTCAAAACAAAGATTGTCGCCATCTCAATCTGGCGCCTTCGCTCTATGAATTGGCTTTCTTTCCCTCTTCTACTCTTCAAATCAAAAACAAAACAAAAGAAAACAAAGTTAAACAAAAAAAAAATTCAAGAAGAAAGATTATTTCCTTTCGATAAATTTAAATAGCATCCGATCCTTCATTACATAGAAGAAAAGCCAAGAAAATTTCTAAGAGAAAATTTAAAAAAAATCAGAGAGAGAGTGTGTGTGAGAGACCTCTTACGCTGGAGGGCCATTCGATAGCTGCCTCCATCTATTTAAAGACAAAAGAGGCAAAATGTTTTAAGATTTTGAGACAGAAATACCCTTAGTTCGGCCTGGGTTTGTAACATTCCAAGCCCAAGCCCAGCTTTGTGCTAGCCCGGCTTAAGCACGGTCCAGGACCTCAACAGCCCTATGATCATAAGAACGCCCTCGAGATGGTACCAAAAAACCTCCGAGGTAGTTTTCAAACGGACCTCGATAGCTTCGCAATCATAAGGACACCCCCGGGCCAGCACCATGAAACCCCCGAGGCAGTTTAAGTCCTATAGTCTCGGCAGCCCCGAGTCAAACTTTCAGACTGGCATTGAGAAACCCCCGAGGTAGTTTTCAAAAGACCCTCGGCGGCCCCGTGATCATAAAAACAGCCTTGAGTCCAATGGTCTTGACGGCCCTAAGTCAAACTCCCGGACCGACACCGAAAAACCCCTGAGGTATTTTTCAAAAGGACCTCGGTGGCCCAGCAATCATAAGGATACCCCTGAGCTGACACCGAGAAACTTCCAAGGTAGTTCAAGACTTATGGTCTCGGTGGCCTCGAGTCAAACTCCCGGGCCGACATCGAGAAACCTTCGAGGTAGTTTTCAAAAGGACCTTGATGGCCCCGCGATCATAAGGACACCCTCAGGCCGGCACCGAGTAACCTCCGAGGCGGTTCAAGTCTTATAGTCTCGGTGGTTTGCCCTTGACCTTGACCTTCTCAAATAGTCTTTTCCCACACAAGTTTGCCCTTGACCTTCTCAAATGAAAAAATAAAAAAAATGAAAACCAAATCCAACCATAGAAAATAATAATAATAAAATAAACTAAAAAATTGAGTTTTAATATAAGCATCGGACATTAGATAGAGATAACCTGTTTCACTGAAGATGCACAAGAAACAAGAATCTCTAAAGATCAAAATTTGGAATCCCAAATTTCTGACAAAATCAATTAATTGGAACAACTCAATAGATCTTCCGCCCAAAAAGCTACGACAAATGTTCGGGGAAAATGAAAAGAAACAAAAAAAAAAATGAGATGAAGCGAAAAATATAGCAGCTTGTTCGAGGCCATCCTCAAAATTGAGGGTTTTGAGAGGCATGAAGAGTTGCGAGATTTATTCTCGCCAACCTTCAAAACAAAGATCGTCGCCATCTCAATCTGGCGCCTTCGCTCTGTGAATTGGCTTTCTTTCCCTCTTCTACTCTTCAAATCAAAACCAAACAAAAGAAAACAAAGTTAAACTAAAAAAAAAATTCAAGAAGAAAGAGTATTTCCTTTCGATAAATTTAAGTAGCATCCTATCTTTTCATTATATAGAATAAAAGCCAAGAAAATTTCTAAGGGAATTTTTTTTAAAAATAGAGAGAGAGAGAGATAGACCTTTTATGCTAGAGGGCCATTTGATCACCGCCTCCATCTATTTAAAGACAAAAGAGGCAAAATGTTTTAATATTTTGAGACAGAAATACCCTTAGTTCGGCTTGGGTTTGTAACATTCCAAGCCCAAGCCCAACTTCGTTCTAGCCCGGCTTAAGCACGGTCCAGGACCTCGACAGCCCTACGATCATAAAGAACACCCTCGAGCCGAGGTAGTTTTCAAACGGACCTCGATAACTCCGCGATCATAAGGACACCCTCGGGCAGGCACCATGAAACCCCCTGAGGCAGTTAAAGTCCTATGGTCTCGGCGGCCCCGAGTCAATCTTCCAGACCGGCATTGAGAAACCCCCGAGGTAGTTTTCAAAAGGACCTCGGCGGCCCCATGATCATAAGGATACCCTTAGGCCGAAACTAAGAAACCCTCAAGGCGGTTCAAGTCCAATGGTCTCGACGGCCCTGAGTCAAACTTCGGGCTGACACCGAAAAACCCCCGAGGTATTTTCAAAAGAACCTCAGCGGCCCGGCGATCATAAGGACACCCTTGAGCCGACACCGAGAAACTTCCGAGGTAGTTCAAGACCTATGGTCTCGGCGGCTCCGAGTAAAACTCCCGGGCTGGCATCGAAAAACCTTCGAGGTAGTTTTCAAAAGGACCTTGATGGCCCCGCAATCATAAGGATACCCTCGGGCCGGCACCGAGTAACCTTCGAGGTGGTTCAAGTCTTATGGTCTCGGCGGTTTGCCCTTGACCTTGACCTTCTCAAATAGTCTTTTCCCGCACAAGTTTGCCCTTGACCTTCTCAGATAAAAAAATAAAAAATAAAAACAAACAAAAACCAAATCCAACCATAGAAAAAAATAATAATAAAATGAACTAAAAATGAGTTTTAATATAAGCATATGACATTAGATAGAGATAACCTGTTTCACAAAGGATGCACAAGAAACAAGATTCTCTAAAGATCAAAATTTGGAATCCCAAATTTTCAACGAAATCAATTAATTGGAACAACTCAATAGATCATCCGCCCAAAAAGCAACGACAAAGCTACGACAAATGTTCGAGGAAAAATGAAATGAAACAGAGAAAGAAGGAGATGAAGCGAAAAATATAGCAGCTTGTTCGAGGCCATCCTCAAAATCGAGGGTTTTGAGAGGCACAGAGAGCTGCGAGATTTATTCTCGCCAACCTTCAAACAAAGATCATCACCATCTCAATCTGGCACCTTCTCTCTACGAATTGGCTTTCTTTCCCTCTTCTACTCTTCAAATCAAAACCAAATAAAAGAAAACAAAGTTAAACAAAAAAAATTCAAGAAGAAAGAGTATTTCCTTTCGATTTAAATAGCATCTGATCTTTTCATTATATAGAAGAAAAGCCAAGAAAATTTCTAAGGGAAAATTTAGAAGAAAAAAAATGGAGAGAGAGAGAGACCTCTTATGCTGGAGGGCCATTCGATCGCGGCCTCCATCTATTTAAAGGCAAAAGAGGCAAAATGTTTTAAGATTTTGAGACAGAAATACCCTTAGTTCGGCCTAGGTTTGTAACATTCCAAGCCCAAGCCCAGTTTCGTGCTAGCCCGGCTTAAGCACGGTCCAGGACCTCGACAGCCCTGCAACCATAAGAACACCCTCGAGCCGATACCAAAAAACAATCGAGGCAGTTTTCAAACGGACCTCGACTGCTCCGCGATCAAAAGGACACCCCCGAGCCAGAACCGTGAAACCCCTGAGGCAGTTCAAGTCCTATGGCCTCGGCGGCTCCGAGTCAAACTTCCAGAACAGCATAGAGAAACCACCGAGGTAGTTTTCAAAAGGACCTCGATGGCCCCGCGATCATAAGGACACCATTGGGCCGGAACTAAGAATCCCTCGAGGTGGTTCAAGTCCAATGGTCTCGACGGTCCTGAGTCAAACTCCCGGACCGACACCGAAAAACCTCCTGAGCCGATACCAAGAAACTTCCGAGGTAGTTCAAGACCTATGGTCTCGGTGGCCCCGAGTCAAACTTTTGGGCCGACACCGAGAAACCATCGAGGTAGTTTTCAAATGGACCTTGATAGCCCTGCGATCATAAGGACACCCTCAGGCCAACACCGAGTAACCTTCGAGGTGGTTCAAGTCTTATGGTCTCGGCGGTTTGCCCTTGACCTTGACCTTCTCAAATAGTCTTCTCCCGCACAAGTTTGCCATAGACATTCTCAAATAAAAAATAAAAAAAACAAAAACCAAATCCAACCATAGAAAAAAATAATAATAAAACCAACTAAAAATGAGTTTTAATATAAGCATCTGACATTAGAAAGAGATAACCTGTTTCACAAAGAATGCGCATGAAACAAGATTCTCTAAAGATCAAAATTTGGAATCCCAAATTTCTAACGAAATCAATTAATTGGAACAACTCAATAGATCATCCGCCCAAAAAGCTACGACAAAGCTACAACAAATGTTCGAGGAAAAATGAAACGAAATAGAGAAAGGAGATGAAGCGGAAAATATAGCAGCTTGTTCGAGGCCATCCTCAAAATCAAGGGCTTTTAGAGGCACGAAGAGCTGCGCCAACCTTCAAAACAAAGATCGTGCCATCTCAACCTGGCGCCTTCGCTCTGCGAATTGGCTTTCTTTCCCTCTTCTACTCTTCAAATCAAAACCAAACAAAAGAAAAAAAAAAAATTCAAGAAGAAAGAGTATTTCTGTTCGATAAATTTAAATAGCATCCAATATTTTCATTATAAAGAACAAAACCCAAGAAAATTTCTAAGGGGAAATTTAAAAAAAAAAACCTGAGAGAGAGAGAGACCTCTTACGTTGGAGGGCCATTCGATCGCCGCCTCCATCTATTTAAAGACAAAATAGGCAAAATGTTTTAAGATTTTGAGACAGAAATACCCTTAGTTCGTCCTGGGTTTGTAAATTCCAAGCCTAAGCCCAGCTTCGTGCTAGCCCGGCTTAAGCACTATCCAGGACCTCGACAGCCCTATGATCATAAGAACACCCTCGAGCTGGTACCAAAAAACCTACGAGGTAGTTTTCAAACAGAGCTCGACAGCTCCACAATCATAGGAACACCCACGGGCTCGAGGGGTTTCAAGTCCAATGGTCTCGACGGCCCTGAGTCAAACTCCCGGGCCGACACCGAAAAACCCCCGAGGTATTTTTCAAAAGGACCTCGGCGGCCCGACGATCATAAGGACACCCTGAGCTGACACCAAGAAACTTCTGAGGTAGTTCAAGACCTATGATCTCGGCAGCTCCGAGTAAAACTCCCGAGTCAACACCGAGCAACCTATGGTCTCGACCTTGATGGCCCCGCGATCATAAGGACACCCTCGGGCTGGCACCGAGTAACCTCCGAGACGGTTCAAGTCATATGGTCTCGGCGGTTTGCCCTTGACCTTGACCTCTCAAATAGTCTTTTCATGCACAAGTTTGCACTTGACCTTCTCAGATAAAAAAATAAAAAAAAATGAAAACCAAATCCAACCATAGAAAAAAATAATGATAAAACGAACTAAAAAACGAGTTTTAATATAAGCATCAGACATTAGATAGAGATAACATGTTTCACAAAGGATGCGCATGAAACAAGATTCTCTAAAGATCAAAATTTGGAATCCCAAATTTTCGACAAAATCAATTAATTGGAACAACTCACGGCAAAGCTACGACAAATGTTTGGGGAAAAATTAAATGAAACAGAGAAATGAGATGAAGTGAAAAATATAGCAGCTTGTTCGAGGCCATCCTCAAAATCGAGGGTTTTGAGAGGCATGGAGAGCTGCAAGATTTATTCTCGCCAACCTTCAAAACAAAGATCGTTGCCATCTCAATCTGGCACCTTTGCTCTGCGAATTGGCTTTCTTTCCCTCTACTCTTCAAATCAAAACCAAAGAAAAGAAAACAAAGTTAAACAAAAAAAATTCAAAAGAAAGAGTATTTCCGTTCGATAAATTTAAACAGTAGCCGATCTTTTCATTATATAGAACAAAACCCAAGAAAATTTCTAAGGAAAAATTAAAAAAAAAACAGAGATAGAGAGAGAGAGACCTCTTACGTTGGAGGGCCATTCGATCGCCACCTCCAACTATTTAAAGACAAAAGAGGCAATGTTTTAATATTTTGAGATAGAAATACCCTTAGTTCGGCCTGGGTTTCTAACATTTCAAGCCCAAGCACAGCTTCGTGCTAGCCCAGCTTAAGCACTGTCCAGGACCTCGACAACCCAATGATCATGAGAACACCCTCGAGCCATTACCAAAAAACTTCCGAGGTAGTTTTCAAATAGACCTCGACAGCTCTGCGATCATAAGGACACCCCTGGGCTGAAACAAAGAAACCATCGAGGCGGTTCAAGTCCAATGGTCTCGACGGCCCTAAGTCAAACTCCCAGGCCGAAACCGAAAAACCCCCGAGGTAGTTCAAGACCTATGATCTCGGCGGCCCCAAGTCAAAATCCTGGGCCAGCACCGAGAAACCGTCGATGTTGTTTTCAAAAGGACCTTGATGGCCCCGCGATTATAAGGATACCCTCAGGCCGGCACCGAGTAACCTCCGAGGCGGTTCAAGTCTTATGATCTCGGCGGTTTGCCCTTGACCTTGACCTTCACAAATAGTCTTTTCCCGCACAAGTTTGCCCTTGACCTTCTCAAATAAAAAAATAAAAAAAATAAAAACCAAATCGAATCGTAGAAAAAAATAATAATAAAATAAACTAAAAATCGAGTTTTAATATAAGCATCTGACATTAGATAGAGATAAACTGTTTCAAAAAGGTTGCGCATGAAATAATATTCTCTAAAGATCAAAATTTGGAATCCCAAATTTTCGACGAAATCAGTTAATTGGAACAACTCAATAGATCATCCGCCCAAAAAGCTATGACAAAGCTACGACAAATGTTCGGGGAAAAATGAAATGAAGCAGAGAAAGAAGGAGATGAAGCAAAAATATAGCAGCTTGTTCAAGGCCATCCTCAAAATCGAGGGTTTTGAGAGGCACAAAGAGCTGTAAGATTTATTCTCGCCAACCTTCAAAACAAAGATCGTCACCATCTCAATCTGGCGCCTTCGCTCTGCGAATTGGCTTTCTTTCCCTCTTCTACTCTTCAAATCAAAACCAAACAAAAGAAAACAAAGTTAAACAAAAAAAATTCAAGAAGAAAGAGTATTTCCGTTCGATAAATTTAAATAGCATCCGATCTTTTCATTATATCGAACAAAACCCAAGAAAATTTCTAAGGGAAAATTTAAATAAAAAAAATAGAGAGAGAGAGAGACCTCTTACGCTGGAGGACCATTCGATCGCCGCCTCCATCTATTTAAAGACAAAAGAAGCAAAATGTTTTAAGATTTTGAGATAGAAATACCCTTAGTTCGGCCTGGGTTTGTAACATTCCAAGCCCAAGCCCAGCTTCGAGCTAACCCGGCATAAGCATTGTCCAGGACCTCGAAAGCCCTATGAACATAAGAACACCCTCGAGCCGGTACCAAAAAACCTCCGAAGTAGTTTTCAAACGGACCTCGACAGCTCCGCGATCATAATGACACCCCCGGGTCGAAACTAAAAAACCCTCGAGACGGTTCAAGTCCAATGGTCTCGACGGCCCTGAGTCAAATTCCCGGGCCAACACCGAAAAACCGCCGAGGCATTTTTCAAAAGGACCTCGGTGGCCCCGTGATCATAAAAAAAACCCTAAGCCGACACCGAGAAACTTCAGAGGAAGTTCAAGACCTATGGTCGCAGCGGCCCCGAGTCAAACTCCTGGTCAACACCAAGAAACCTTCTAGGTAGTTTTCAAAAGGACCTTGATGGCCCCACGATCATAAGGACACCCTCGGGCCGGCACCAAGTAACCTCCGAGGCGGTTCAAGTCTTATGGTCACGGCGGTTTGCCTTTGACCTTGACCTTCTCAAATAGTCTTTTCCCGCACAAGTTTGCCCTTGACCTTCTCAGATAAAAAAATAAAAAAAAAACAAAAACCAAAACCAACCATAGAAAAAAATAATAATAAAACAAACTAAAAATCGAGTTTAAATATAAGCATATGACATTAGATAGAGATAACCTGTTTCACAAAGGATGCACATGAAACAAGATTCTCTAAACATCAAAATTTGAAATCCCAAATTTCGACGAAATCAATTAATTGGAACAAATCAATAGATCATCCACCCAAAAAGCTACTACAAATGTTCGGGAAAAATGAAATGAAACAGAGAAAGAAGGAGATGAAACAAAAAATATATAGCAGCTTGTTCGAGGCCATCCTCAAAATCAAGGGTTTTGAGAGGCACGGAGAGCTGTGAGATTTATTCTCGCCAACCTTCAAAACAAAGATAATCTCCATCTCAATCTGGCACCTTTGCTCTGCGAATTGGCTTTCTTTCCCTCTTCTACTCTTCAAATCAAAACCAAACAAAAGAAAACAAAGTTAAACAAAAAAAAATCAAGAAGAAAGAGTATTTTGTTTCGATAAATTTAAATAGCGTCCGATCTTTTCATTATATTGAATAAAAGCCAAGAAAATTTCTAAGGGAAATTTTTTTTTTAAAAAAGAGAGAGACAAAAGAGGCAAAATGTTTTAAGATTTTGAGACAGAAATACCCTTAGTTCGGCTTGGGTTTGTAACATTCCAAGCCCGAGCCCAGCTTCGTGCTAGCCCAGCTTAAGCACTGTCCAGGACCTTGACAGCCCTACAATCATAAGAACACCCTCGAGCCGGTACCAAAAAACCTCCGAGGTAGTTTTCAAACTGACCTCGATAGCTTCACGATTATAAGGACACCCCGGGGTCGGAACTAAGAAACCCTCGAGGCGGTTCAAGTCCAATAGTCTCGACGGCCCTGAGTCAAACTCTCAGGCCGACACCGAAAAACCTACGAGGTATTTTTCAAAAGGACCTCGGCGGCCCCGCGATAATAAGGACACCCCTGAGCCGACACCGAGAAACTTCCGAGGTAGTTTAAGACCTATGGTCTCGGCGACCTCAAGTCAAACTCCCAGGCCGGCACCGAGAAACCTTCGAGGTAGTTTTCAAAAGGACCTTGATAGGCTCGCGATCATAAAGACATCCTTAGGCCGGCACCGAGTAACCTCCGAGGCGGTTCAAGTCTTATGGTCTCGACGGTTTGCCCTTGACCTTCTCAAATAATTTTTTCCTGCACAAGTTTGCCCTTGAACTTCTCAAATAAAAAATAAAAAAAATGAAAACCAAATCCAACCATAGAAAAAAATAATAATAAAACAAACTAAAAATTAAGTTTTAATATAAGCATCTGACATTAGATAGAGATAACCTGTTTCACAAAGGATGCGCATGAAACAAGATTCTCTAAAGATCAAAATTTCGAATCCCAAATTTCGACGAAATCAATTAATTGGAACAACTCAATAGATCATCCGCCCAAAAAGCTACGACAAAGCTACGACAAATTTTTAGGGAAAAATGAAACGAAACAGAGAGAAGGAGATGAAGCAAAAAATATAGCAGCTTGTTCGAGGCCATCCTCAAAATTGAGGGTTTTGAGAGGCACGGAGAGCTGCAAGATTTATTTTCGCCAACCTTCAAAACAAAGAAGGTCACCATCTCAATCTGGCGCCTTCGCTCTGCGAATTGGCTTTCTTTCCCTCTTCTACTCTTCAAATCAAAACCAAACAAAAGAAAACAAAGTTAAACAAAAAAAAATTCAAGAAGAACGAGTATTTCCTTTCGATAAATAGCATCCGATCTTTTCATTATATAAAATAAAAGCCAAGAAAATTTCTAAGGGAAAATTAAAAAAAATAGAGAGAGAGAAACCTTTTACGCTGGAGGGCCATTCAATCGCCACCTCCATCTATTTAAAGACAAAAGAGGCAAAATGTTTTAATATTTTGAGACAGAAATACCCTTAGCTTGGCCTGGGTTTGTAACATTCCAAGCCCAAGCCCAGCTTCGTTCTAGCCCGGCTTAAGCACGGTCCAGGACCTCGACAGCCCTACAATCATAAGAACACCCTCGAGCCGATACCAAAAAACCTCCGAGGTAGTTTTCAAATGGACCTCGACAGCTCCGCGATCATAAGGACACTCCCGGGCCTGCACAGTGAAACCCCCGAGGCAGTTAAAGTCCTATGGTCTCAGCGGCCCCAAGTCAAACTTTCAGACCAGCATTGAGAAACCCCCGAGGTAGTTTTCAAAAGAACCTCGGCGGCTCCACGATCATAAGAACACCCTTGGGCTGAAACTAAGAAACCCTCGAGGCAAGTCGAATGGTCTCAGAGTCAAACTCCCGAGCCGACACCGAAAAACCCCCGAGGTATTTTTCAAAAGGACTTCGGCAAAACCCCCGAGGTATTTTTCAAAAGGACTTCGGCGGCCCGGCGATCATAAGGACACCCCTGAGCCGACACCAAGAAACTTCCAAGGTAATTCAAGACCTATGGTCTCTGCGGCCCCGAGTAAAACTCCCAGGCCGGCACCGATAAACCTTCGAGGTAGTTTTCAAAAGGACCTTGATGGCCCCGCGATCATAAGGACATCCTCAGGCCGGCACCGAGTAACCTCCGAGGCGGTTCAAGTCTTATGGTCTCGGCAATTTGCCCTTGACCTTGACCTTCTCAAATAGTCTTTTCCCGCACAAGTTTGCCCTTGACTTTCTCAGATAAAAAAATAAAAAAAAACGAAAACAGAATCCAACCATAGAAAAAATAATAATAAAACGAACTAAAAATCAAGTTTTAATATAAGCATATGACATTAGATAGAGATCACCTGTTTCACAAAGGATGAGCATGAAACAAGATTCTCTAGAGATCAAAATTTGGAATCCCAAATTTTCAACAAAATCAATTAATCGGAACAACTCAATAGATCAATTAATCGGAACAACTCAATAGAGCTGCAAGATTTATTCTCGCCAACCTTCAAAACAAAGATCGTCTCCATCTCAATCTAGCGCCTTCGCTCTACGAATTGGCTTTCTTTCCCTCTTCTACTTTTCAAATCAAAACGAAACAAAAGAAAACAAAGTTTAAAAAAAATTCAAGAAGAAAGTGTATTTCCTTTTGATAAATTTAAATAGCATTCGATCTTTTCATTATATAGAACAAAACCCAAGAAAATTTTTAAGGGAAAATTAAAAAAAAAAACAAAGAGAGAGAGAGAGAGAGAAAGAGAGAGAGATCTCTGACGAGGGCCATTCGATCGCCGCCTCCATCTATTTTAAGACAAAAGAGGCAAATAAACCCTAACCCTAATGTTTTAAGATTTTGAGACAGAAATTCCCTTAGGTTCGGCCTGGGTTTGTAACATTCCAAGCCCAAGCCCAGCTTTGCGCTAGCTCGGCTTAAGCCCAATCCAAGCACTAGCAAACCATGCTTGGGGTCAAACCACATGGCATGAAAGCAGATAGATGGGATGTGACATAACAAAGTAGGTTAATAAATTAAGTTAGATTTGGGTTTCCTAACCCATGTGATCCTGACTAGAGGGGCAATCAGGTTAAACTAGATCATTTTGAATCTGAATAATTTTTAAATTCAAATCACTTTGGAGAAACTTTATGAAAGGTGCTAAATGAAGATCACAAAAAAGTTTATAGAGATGATTGCATGCAAAGCCATTCGCTCAGGCCATAAAAGTAGTTATACCTTCTAATATAATGACATCTGATGAACCCCATAAAGATGAAGTCCACTGCTTTCACCATCGATTAGAACTCAATATACATCATAGTTTTATATATTTAAAAATAGAATAAATGCATCAACGTGAAGGTATTGTATCCCTAGAGATCCTTATTGTATCACTAGAGATCCTTCTCTATAAGATACTTCACTTTTTTAAATAGAGGCAACTCCTTGTCTGAGTGACTATTGGATAAGTCAACCATAATGATAACATGCTCAATCTCCTGTCCGTGCGATATAATGCCCATGATAGCAACAGTATTTAGCCATATATCTCTTCGGATTGAATTTCCCGAGCAGGACTACTTCGAGAAAAAAATTCTAAAATCCTCGTAATTTCAATGATCTTATAATCAAGATATTCGATGCAAACCAAGGATCGACTAAAAAGATCGATCAAGTGGTTCATAACTACTAAGATTCGATTACTCTAGCTCAAAAGTGAGACACGAAGCTTATTCGATTGGCAAAGTTCAAGTTTCATGGAACACCCTTCCGAGAACAATCATAGTCCTAAACCCTTTGAGAGTTTCAATGGAACACCCTTCCGAGAACAATCATAGTCCTAAACCTTTCGAGAATAGTCCTAAGCCCGATTTATCTGCCCATATCAACCATTTTATGCAAAGACTTTTTTACCGTGCATCATCATCAATAATAATAATAATAATAATAATAATAATAATAATAATAATAATAATAATAATAATACGAACGAACGAACTGAAATTGTGGTAGAACAAATTTGGTCACATTTGTGAAAAAAAAAATCACGGCATTCTCGGCATAGACAGATTGGAAAGGGCATCGAACAGGGATCGAATTTTGGACAATAAACCCTACTTAAAGAAATTATGGCTAAGTTGCAGGCCAGAAAATGAAAATGTGATGGACGATGAGGAGATCCGTCGGATCGAGGAGATCTTCGAGGACTTGACCCCTCCGAGAAGCATAGAAGATTTACAAATATTTGGTTTCCTTGGCCGGAGGTATCCTGGCTGGATAATGTCTTCGTCTTTGGAAGATTATCTTCCTAACCTGAAATATTTGAAGCTTTTGGTTGCAAATCATGCCGAGAGTTTCCACCGCTAGGTCAGTTGCCCCAGTTGATCAATCTCGAAATTTACGGTGCTTGTACAGTTGTATCAATTGGTCCTGAATTCTCGGCAGCGGTGTAAGGCAGGGATCGCATACAGCAGGGCCAACCTTCTTTCCCAAGCTCGAAACCCTGTTCTTATTCTCTATGGACGAATGGGAAGAATGGGAGATAAGTGAACAACTAGCATCTCAGTCAGCGTTGCTGCTGCCTCGTCTAAAGGAATTGTCACTTCATAAATGTTTCAAGTTGAGAGCTCTTCCCAATGTCTTTAAGCAGGCCACCATGATGCAAAACTTGCATATTTCTGAAGCTGAGGAGCTGAGAGGAGTCAAGAACCTTCCTTTTTTATCGAATCAGCTACACATCGAATTGTCTAAATGTTTGGAAAAGATCTCAAATTTACCTGCTCTAAAGAGACTACACATATATCGTTGCTCAGCATTAAGGAGCGTGGAGAATCTGAATGCACTGCAGTGCCTGAAGTTGTATGATAAATCCATGGATAGCCTCCCAGAGTGGATTTCGGGTCTTCTCCAAGAACGACAGCACCCTCATCAAGACAAACTTGAGTTGATCTTGGATTGCAATATCCGCTTGCTCACGAGGTGCCTCAGGGGACGCCCAGACTGGCCCATCATCCAACAGTTCTCTCAAGTGAGTGCCAAAGCCTCCACCAACACTGAAAAACCTCGTCTACAGTATTATCTACATTATACCAAGGTACCTTTTAGCTACCAAACTAACCTTGAGTCTGATGGCTCAAATGATGAATCTGATGGGTCAAACGATGAGTAGAGTCTTTCTCCACAACATTTTATTTTCTATGAAAGGTGCTTCTTAGCTCATCTGGTACCTTGTTACTGAATGTTGTCATGCATCAACTTTATTTCTCACTTTCGTATCAGTGTTCCTATGTAATTTCTACATACTGGACTTTCAAAGGAATCCATGATCAGTGAAACATGTTAGTAGGTATAGAGAGCTGTAAATTAAGTTTTGAGAACTCTTTAGAGTTGGAACAAATTAATTGTATTATGTCTCAATCTTCAGCACGTTTTTTTATGAAAAGAAACCTCCTTGACAAAGGTCTATGTTATAAAGTTGCATGGTAATTTTCTAGGAACAAGTAGGTAGTTAATTGACTGAATTGTAACTTTACAACTTGAAAATAGAAACATAGATTTGCTCCATAACCAGAAGTCACTCTGCTTCAACCCTCAGCATTTTTTGAAGCTCTTTAAGGATCTCTTGAAGCCTTAGCCTTTGTTCTCTTAGAAAGTTTTTTTTTTTCTTCTGGTGATATCTTTTTGTATTTAGCGCTCTTCTAATTAAGCTCATGGAAAAGTCTTTTTCATCATGCTAAAGGTTAAGGTATGCCCATGGAACCGCACTTTAGCATATAGCACTTGAAATAACTCAAAAACATAGCATTTGCTAGTGCCACTTTTTTCTCCCTATATTAGGCACCATAAGCCCAAACATTATAAAAGGCTGCTATAGAACCTAGTATAGCAGTATGCGTCCAGAACTGCTATAGCGGCAACCATTACCAATTTTAAATAATATTTAATATGGTTATCATACTAATAGCTGATGCATTAAATTGGTCATGTACAAGATGCGCTTGCATGCTTTATTTGACCAATATAAAGGAAGCTTAAGAAAGGTTCCTAGTAGAATGCATTTCAACAAGTTATAATTAGCAAATTTGCATCATTAAGTTCTCTTAGTATTTTTTAAAATCATGTAGCTAGTCCATTATATAATTATGAAAAGTTTGGTTTAAGTCACTGCTCTTATATGCAGACTAGGCTAGGAAGAGATTAACGTGTCAGGATATGTTGGGCAGGTCAGATATGGAGCTACAAGTCCAATACCCCTCCAATGGACATCAGTTGGATTTGTAGTAAACCATCAGAAGGAGAAATTTAGAGGCCTAAGTCAATAAAAATAATAATAGCAAGTCCATAAAGCCAATGCCACCTTTACCTCTAGTCCCAGTTTCTACAAAAGTGATGTCAAAACCATCCCTGAGAACCTACACACAATTTGGTAGCCAATATGATGTAACTATGGCCTCAACTAAAGCCTTGTGCTCAACCCTAGCTAGCATGAAGGGAGCATGGATCTCTTTGGCTCCAGACTACTATGATGGTCAACTATTACAATCTAGGATGGCTATCTCGGGCGAAATGTTGGGCCGAGCCTAGCCCAAAGCCTAAGACAGATTCTCCAATGATTGTGTCAAACTAAACCTTTTTTTTCTTTTGCATCATACACCAACTAATATTTACCTCCACATATTCTTCAAAGAAATTTAGGATTCCAAATGTTCATAAGAGAATTGGAGATAGAGAAGCCCAAACCATATCTAGATTGGATGATTTAAGCTCCCATATAAATAAATTAACTAAAGCCAGCCCCAGAATGAAGGAAAATAAAATTAAAGGGAACAAGAGAATGGACCGGCAGGTGGGCCAAGGTAGCAAGAATCTCCATAAGAATCTCCCACAATGCGAGACCCAAGTCGCCATGCACTGCTGAGAGGGGAACAAGGACCTTGCATAGAGGATGATTAAGCCAGGACTAAAATTTATTAAAACTCCGAGTTTAAGCTTATCCAAAAAATTAGGGAAAAGACTTTATACACCGCATCCGGTGCAGCAAGTCCTATGTGGGCTACACCATCCTTTTTTATTGGTACACATGCAAACGACACCCATTAAAAAAATGTTAAGATAGCTTTACGACATCCTTAGAAAAAATTATGATACTCCAGTTTTAAACTTACGACACCGTAGTTATAAAATTAAGGAACATGTTTAGAAAGTAAAAAAAAAATACGATACCCTAGTTTTAAATTTACGACATCGTAGTTATAAAATTAAGACACCCGTTCAAAAAGCAAAAAAAAATTACGACATCCCAGTTATAAATTTATGACATCGTAGTTACAAAATTACGATACCCACTTAAAAAATATGTCTGTACATAAATTCCAAAAAAAGAAGCTATCTAATGTGCACTAATACCCATTCAGCTTTTTTTTTTTGCATTTGTATAGAGACACATCTTGGGTTTCATAATTTTATAATTACGGTGTCATAAATTTACAACTGGGATGTCATAATTTTTTTTTAACTTTCTTAATGGGTGTCTTAATTTTATAACTATGGTGTCGTAAGTTTAAAACTGAGGTGTCATCTTAAATTTTGATGTGACATGCATTAATACCCGTTAACTTTTTTTTTTAGAATTTATGTACATACATGTTTCTGAATGGGTATCGTAATTTTATAGTTACAGTGTCGTAAGTTTACAACTAGGTGTCGTAATTTTTTTTTTGCTTTCTGAATGGATGTCTTAATGTTATAACTACGGTATCGTAAGTTTAAAACTAGTGTCATAATTTTTTTCCTCGAAATGTTGTAAAGCTATCTTAACATTTTTTAATGAGTGTCGTACACATGTGAACCAGCAACCCACATAGAACTTGCTGTACTAGATGCAGTGTACAAAGTCTTTTTCAAAAATTAGATGCACCTTGGTTTCCAAGGCCAAACCTATCCAATGACTCTAAACCTACAGCCCAAGCCCAGGGGTTTGTCCTTCATGCCCTCAAACCAGGCCCATTCAGCCTGCAAATAGCACTATGCAAGTACGCAACATGTGCTCCAAGGAATGATAGCAAAACATACTAGGCAACTTTTGTGGAACAAGAACCAACCAGAATGAATACGACCTAAAAAAGAAAAGGTCTCTATCAAATAGGTGTATTCTTTTAAAAAAAAACATTTCCTTTGGTAGAGTTGATTGAACCAAGCAAACCAATTATTTAATGTTATTACTTATTCAACACGAACAAGAACAGATATAGCATTCACCTGATATAGTAGTAATCAATAGCTAGTAACATAATATGTTCTTTATTCTTCAATCATAGTACAAGATGACCAAGGATCACATTAGCTACAGTAATTGTTACATGGAAGAGATTATATGGCCTTTCGGAGTGAACATTTTCATCCGGTTTTTGAATATTTTAGTCGGCATTTGAAATTGTGAGGTTTGAAGCACAAAAAATGTTGGAATAAAATTTTTCCAGGAATCTTATATATACATACACTCAATTTTGGAAATATAACGTTACCAAAAGGAGGCGGTTTAATCTTTGATTCCCATAATGTGGGTATATTTTCTATATTTTTTTATCAAAATTGCCCCTCACCTTTAAATACATTTTCTTACCAAAAAAAGAATGCTGCCTACTCCCACCATTTGGCTTGATAATGGAACCTGACAAACTGGAACACGCTTGCCAAAGGAACTCACCATCATCCATACGCTGCCCAACCTGCCCACTTTTGCTAGAAATCTCAACAGAAAGATAGTTAAGCAACACTTCCGCAGGCATGCCATTCTTTGTCTAAGGATTTGTTTCTGTTATTTTTTTCTCAAATCACTAGAGAGAGAGAGAGAGAGAGAGAGAGGGAAAGCACTTTGCCAATGTTTTGCTGGCCATATTAGAGAAGGCTAAGAGTACCGTGTCCTTAGAGAGACTACCAAAAGAGAAAAGGATGGGATTAGAAGGATGATTTTTGTTTTGCTGTCGATTTTTCTTTTCCTTTTTTTGTTTTTTATTCATTAGGGCTACTTCCTTCTTATTTTTTTTAGCACTTATATCGGTTACTTATATAACGAAGAATGAGGATACGAGGCATATCCTTATTTTTTTAATAAAAAATAAAAAAGTCATATTTCTATTATGTCACTTATAAAATTCTTTATCAAAGAATAAGGATATAACTTTTAACTTCTTTGAAAGATTATGATTGAAGTTTTTTTTTAACCCCTTCATCTCCTATAAGATTAGATTTTGGCTTGAAAGAGAGAAAGTAGATATGACCAACTTATGAATTATGGACTGAAACTCAATCTGTTAGGTCAAGGATGAAAATCATTTGTATAGCTTACAGGTTTAAATCTCGATAGATTGGATTCATTTTAGATTGATTACGTTCATACACATATCACAGTTGATCATAGAGGAGGCTAAATAGCAAATTTAGGCTCAAGGTAGTTAGATCTTAAAGGACATTAGGTTGAAGTTTTCAATGCAGCAAGGCATTTTTTCTAAATGGGAACAAGAGAGTGAGAGAGAGGGAGAGATAGAGAAGCTGTCAAGTATTGTTTTGAGTGAACATTTTATACAAATTCTCAAATAAATTGGTCGATACCTGAAATTCCAATGTTTGAAGTGTAATAAATTATTCTCAGGAATTTCATTGGCATACAATTTGAGGAATATTGTAAGATTAACAAGGGGAAGGATACTAATCTTTGATTCCTAAGAATAAAAATTATCATAAAAATTTAACCCTTCCAACTCCAAACAACCCCTTATTTCTTTGTGCTTTTAAGCTATTTGGTAGGATATCCCCTATTCTTTTCCTATATCTTAAGAAGCACTGTAACAAGGGATAAAAAGAAATTATTACTTCATCGACTTAGATATATATATATATTATGCTAAGTTGCAGTCTACCCAAGGGTTAGAGCCCTATGTTAATTAATATGTAATAAACGGTTTGTTTAAAAAAAGTTTCTTTTCTAGTCTCTAGATATTTATTTTTTAATCCTAGCCCATGACGATTAAAGAAAATAATTCGCTAACGAATGAGGTACCAAGAAATTGAACAGTAGTATCCATAAAAATAACTTATGTTTGTTTAGAATAACAAGAATGCTTGCAAAATTATAATAAGATTCCTCTATTATAGAAGTAGAGGAATCTTGCCACAGCTAAAGTTATTGTAGAGAAATCCTTGTAGAAAAATCCTGATTGACTAATCATATAAAACCTTATTTTCCTTTACTTTAAATAATTTCTCAATTCATTCAGCTAAACCTCAATCAAATAATATTCTATGGTTTATCTCAACAACCACACCTCCTCTCACCTTTTTTTCCTCTTAATTATCTTTGAACATTGTTATTTTTAAATAAATTTCTCTTTATAGCGTTCCCTAAAATATCAATATATAATTTTACAAATAATTTGAGAATGATCAATATGTCAAATAAAATTAAAAAAATTGAATCAAAATCTAGGCTTAGATTTACTTCTTAAATTTTATTTCATATTGTCATTTTCTATTTAATTACTAAATTTTTAATTATTAAAAAGAACTACTTACTTAATGTAAACTGCAAATTTTACCTCATTCTAATCATCCTTAACCCCATCCTAAACAAAAAAACCCTGCTGGATCTAATATATTTTATAAAGCCAATCACCTAAACTGATCAGCTAATATATTAGATAAGATTTTCTAAACGTAAAGTTAAACTGGGTCAAAGTTAACTAAGGATAATCCTGCCAAACCTATTTTTAGCCTAATGTAGCAAGGCAATGAAGGCGGTGAAAGTAGAGTTGGGCACTAGGCTGTGTCGTGCTAGGCACCAATGGGCCACTCCCTTGGGCGTGCCGTGCCTGGCATGTCCCAGTAACAAACGAGCCATGCTGGGCACGGCATGCCCAAAAAAATTTTAGGCCCAGCCGTGTCGGGCCTGAGCCGTGCACGGCTCCTAACGGCTTTAGATCCGTTAGGAGGGGTTTTGACCATTTTATCCCTCTTTCAACAGCCATATAACAGCTATATTGAAGCGTATTTTTTGAAAAAAAATTAGAACTTCTATAAATTGCCCATTCCTTCCTCATTCTCACCATACCAAACCAACTCTTCTCTCCTTCTCTACTACTACTATTTCTCTCTTCTAGCAAGCTCTAGCAATTTAATTTTTAGTTTGCAAGTATTCTAGCAAGTGCTCTAAGCTTTAGAAAGTGTTCAAGTGCTACACAAGATGAGGTTATTGTTGAGAAGTATAAGAGAAAGAAGGTCAGTTCTTGTTACAAGGCGACTGGCGAGAGCACAAGAGGAAGCTTAGTAGCTCATAAATCTTAGCTTCATGCCTCCACCTCTGATCCTTTTTTCAATTCCTTCTTGTGGTTAGTTTTTATTTTTTTTGTATCATTAATTAAAAATTTTAGAGCCAGTGTCAGTGAATGTCAAACCTCTTCTCGTAAGAGGACTAGTAATGTTTGGAATGATTTCGATAGAATTATGGTTGATGGAGTCTACAAGCAAAATGTAAAAATGTGCAAAACTTTATAGTTGTAATAGTACTGAGGGAATATGACATTTAAAAGATATATAGAGACTCATAGGATGCATGATTCCCATCAGCAAAGTACCCTTAATATACAAGAGGGATCACTTGTAGATAATTTTGCATATAACCATGAAAATCAAAGAAAATTACTTGTAAGATGAATAGTTTAGGATGAATTACCTTTTAGTTTATGTGAATCTTTTAATTTTGAGCATTATGTTCAATTAGCCTACAACCTGCTTATAAAAGAACTAGTAGGCATACATTTAGAAGAGTGGTTATGATAAACTTTTTAGCAATGAAACAAAGTTTAATTGAAATGCTTTCAAATTTAATGCTAGAATTTCTTTAACTTCTGATATTTGGTCGGTGGGTAGTAATTATTTTATTACTATTACTGCTCATTATATTGATAATGATTGGCCACTAAATAAATAAATTTTTCTTTTTGTGCTTTTGATTTTCTATATTCGAGACAACAAATTTCAAATGCTATTTATCGAACTACATGCTCATATAATATTAATAATAAAATAATATCTATTACTTTTGATAATGTATCTAATAATAATTTTATTATTGCATTATTATATGACTCTTTGCATCCCATTTTAAATGGATAATTATTTCATATTAGATGTACATGTCATATATTAAATCTTTCTGTTCAACCTAGCATAGACATAATTCAAGAGGTTATTTCAAAAATTAGAAATGCAGTTTCTTTTATTCATTCTTCAAGAGCAAGACTTCAAGAATTTAAACAATTATGTGAAGATCATGGTAAACATTTTAAAAAATTTAAACTTGATATAATTATTCGTTGGAATAGTACCTATACTATGATACATAATGCATATCCATATAAGAACTTATTAAGTACTTATATTAATGATCGTGAACTAGGATTGCATTGACTGAAACTGATTGGAATCAAGGTAAAATTTTAGAAGATTTTTTGGTTACTTTTTATGATGCTATAAATGTTCTTTTTGATATTTATTATCCAACTTCTTGTTTTTTTTACAAAAAGCATACGTAATTAGTAAAAATTTAAAGAATATAGAAATGATGATGTTTTAATGCCTATTATACATCATATGAAAATTAAATGGAATGAATATTGGAATAGAATATGTTCTTTGCATAACTTAGCTACTATTTTTGATCCTAGAGTTAAATTAAATGGCATAAATATTTAATTGATGAATATTATGAAAATATGAATCAAAATCCTGAACCTGCTAAAGATAAGGTAACATGACTTCTTAATGATGTTTATGTTTATATGATGATAAAATTCGTAGATTTAGAATATATGCTCAAAGCTCTGCTTTTTCTTCTAGATCTCATTCGTCATTTATTTTTTCATTCATTAGAAAGCACACACATGCTTCATCATCTTCTTCATCTTCATCTTTTTCATCTTTAAGTAATGAATTAAAATTTTATTTATGAAACGATCTTCATTCTGCATATGATGAAGATCAAATAGAGAGTCTAGATGTATTAGCTTAATGAAAGAATCTTAGAAATCAATATCTTGTTATGTCTGCCATTGCATGGGATATTTTAGCTGTATCGATGTCTACATTAGCATCAAAATCTACTTTTAGTGTAGGTCGGTCTATTTTGGAAGAAAAGAGAAGTAGGATGACTGGCGAGACTATTTAGATGCTTCTCTGCTTTAAAGATTGGTTGGATGCTAAGGCGAGGCTTCAAGATAAAGATGGACATGACTTAACTAGCGAAGATGATGATGACACAAATACTACTGATGAGTGAGTCATCTCTATTTTTATAATTATATATTTTTATTTTTTTAATTGTTAAAATGAGTCATCTCTATTTTTTTCTCCTTTCTTATTGTATTCTGGAGGTCAGGCCTAGCCCCCCTCCCTTCATGTACCATTTTGATTTTAAATTAATAAACTAGTAGGGTCTATGCCAAACCCCCTACCATTAAGGTGGCTTTATATTAATAATTCCTTTATTCTCAATAATTTTTTAATTTATTAAGAAAATATTTTTTTACAAAAAATTATTAAAAAAATATTATGGACCGTGCTGGGCCATGTGGGCCGGCACGGCCCAGGCCCTTATGGGCCATGCCGTGCCGGTATGGGCCCAACGTGGGCCATGCCGGCATGGGCCCGATGTGGGCCATGCCATGCCGGGTCGCATTTTTTGAGCCCAGCACTGCACGGCTTAATGGGCCGTGCTAGGCATGGCCTGGTTTATGTCAGGCACGGACCAATGCCCAACTCTAGTGAGCTATCACATTAATAGGTCTACCTAGACCATAGTAAGCCCCCACAGAGCAAGCTGTTGAGGATGTCAACTATAAAGTATGGTGGTTTATTAAGTACCTAGTCAAGACCTAAACCTAATGCATCTCTAACACCTAGACATTTTTGTAGTACTTAGGGTTATAAAATATGTTTTCACAGTAGTTTCAAAAAAAAAGTACTTATGTTGATATGCATTTCAATTTCCCAAAAAATTACCAATGAATATGTCTTGGAGTGGATTGGAAGCAACATATATATCTCTTGGGCACAATAATGATTACTCAAGAAATTTCTCTAAGTGGTTTGCTCTTATCCTCTATTTTTAGCTGGCAAAATGAAATATGTTTATAAAGGGAAAAACAAGAAGCCAAGTAAAATTTGTTTTAGATGAGCTTGTTAGAGAAGCTTGATTTCATGAGACAAGCCTATCCAAGCAATTATGGTTACATCATATTTGATGGTCATGTAATTAAAACTTGAGTTTATGCAAGCACTGGTTAAGTGCCCCTAAATTTGCAGGCTTTATAAGCAGTGCTTCCTTAGTCCATAGCAATCCTGCTACAAGCTACCATGACTCGCTCAACTCAATTTACTCATTCTAGATCCCAAGTAAGATTCAGATATGGTAAACTCATAACCAACCATATGAACATGGCTGGTTGCTGAGCAAACTTGATCCATAAAGCATTGCAAATATTCAAGTGCTACATGTTAAAAACTGAAACAATGGAAAAGTTTTGATCTTATCTACTCTTGATTTACATGCAATTGAGAGATAGCTTCTATATATATATATATATATATGTTACATCGAGCCACAACTTTTGCTTGCAAATGTCCAAAGATAAGATAAGCTTCTTACTTTGAGTGATTTTAGTCACACTTCTATACCATATCTCTGTCACAACCATATTGTTTTAACTAAAAAAGTAATATAAGCTTAAAACATTCAATGAATTACAATTTATCATAACAAAAGGATACTGCAAAGCAAATAAACTTTTGTGGTGTTCTAAACTGTTATATGAATTGTTATTGAACAAAATAAAGTGCATATCATGAAACTGACAACATTCAATATATATATATATATAATTTGGATATGACATAACTAACCTCTTATTTTTTTTAACTAAAAAAATTATGTTTGCATGACAAAGGAATTCATGTAGAAGTGTTTATGTAGCTGATAAAAAACTGATCCTTAGCTGTTAAAAAATAATTTTTAACTTTGCAAAAAATACCTTTCCTAGAAATTGCTAAAAATTTAATATAGAAATTTAAATTTACAAAGAAATTAAAACAAAAAAAAAGAATCAAGCTTGAATCGAGGCATATTAGACACTGCCCTAAGGATTAGTTTTCGTCCCTTCATGCATGTTGTTGGCGATCTGTTCCCAAGGTACAACAATCCAGCTTGATCCGAATCTTTCACCATGAGCACGATCGCATAGAGGTGCAACCCAATGACTCCTTCAGATGCCCAAAGGAAAAGATTAGTAAACATCAAAGAACTAAAAATTAAATTTAAAATAAAAAGTTAAAGATCTGCCTCTATCTTCCCTTTTCATTTCTTTGGAAGAGAGCCGATGTCACATCAAGCAGCATAGAGAGACTCCAATCCAGCCAGAGAGGAGTCCTCTCACTTTCAGCTGCTTCTGTCGTGCCAAGAGTTGATTCCGGGGGGAGTTTTTTTTTATCAAAACATGTCAGAAACGACCATTTAAACCATTTTTCCTTGCGAGCATTCCCGGAACTCTTGCCTTGCAAGAGTTCACGGAATGCTTGCGCGAAATACTTGCCAGTGTGAGCATTTGCGGAACGCTCACGAGAGCTAGCGTTCAGCCTGCTCGCATGGGTCTTTTTTTTTATTTGAAACTTTTCTCCAACAAGAACTACACAGAGTTGAACTATTAAACTAATCTTATACAACCATGAAAAAATGATTCATAGTTTCTTGAGAGTATCAAGCATGCTTTGGCACGGCCTATACATGATTATCATTTTATGAAAGAGTGAGAAGTCTATTTGACACAAAATCTTACATAAAAATAAGTAAATAATTAAAGAAACAATTGGATAGATAGATCAATATTCTTTTTAATTTATGAAAGCTCATGTTAGTAACTAATTAGTATCACATTGATTATGTCCTGAAAAATTGCTAGGTACTTGTGTTAGAAGAAGGAGCTATAAAAAAATATACATTTTTAGCTAGTCTTTTTGAATGAGGAGTATATCATGATTTTATGGTATTTGAAATTATGATTGCGATTGGATTTAGATTTAAAATCTAAGGTTGATAAGGATGGTAGGATCTAAATGAGAGAAGTATGTAAGAGCCTATGCTAACAAGTATTATTACATTAGCAGACATATTACGTTAGAAGTAGGCCCATCGTATGGTTCCCATTTATGACATTTAGTAGATGTTGAGTTCATGAATTAAAAGATTGGTGTAGGCACCAGGATCAGGCAGAAGATTCTTAACCCTCTTTGGATATCTGATTAGTTTTGATTCAAGTCTTGAGTTGAAAATTTTAGTTAGTTTATTTTAATTTGAATCCTATCCAGTTCAATTTATTTTAATGTGAGTCCTGTAGTAAGTTTATTTAGCTTACAAGAGGAGACACGTATGAAGAAAAAGATAAGGCCTACACATAGAAGTAGTGAAGGGACGCCCAAATGCATGCTGCCCAGATTTGAATTTTCAGTCCTGAATTAAGGATGCCCATATTGCCTCTCAGTTCTTTTAAAAATTTAACACTGAATTCAGCCCAAAGAAGCAAGTGAAGGACGCCCAATATGGCCACCCCAAATTACTGAATTTTAAATTTTTTTCCATGTATTCAAATTCAAAGGGCATCACTTAATCCACATTTTAGGAAGAAAGTGGGCGCCAATTTTAGAATTATTTTAAATTTTCTTTCATAAAAAGGGGTGCCTCTTTTTATTTTCATATTTGTATTTACTTGGGCCTCAAGTCTCTTATCCTATAAAAGAGACCCTCTTGTATGAAAAAAGGGATCAAACCTTTCAATCAATCAATACAATCAATCAGTTATTTTGAGTCATATTTTCCTTTGTGTTCTTGTGTTCTTGCTCTTGTGCATGCCTGCATCCAAACCGCCCAACCATAAACCCTAGCCGCCTTCTTGCCATCCATCAGTGGATGTCCCAAACCCTAGCCACCCCTTGCATCCCTCTAAGCAGTCGCCCAAGAGCCCTAGCCGCCGCCTTGCCCCATCCAGGGGATGCCCAAGGACCCTTGGCCGCCCCCACCTCCTTCTCACTTCTTCTTCATCTCTTTATCTTATTCTGATTTTTTCTTTTCTAATTAGCCCTTGTATGGTGATCTTGCAGATCCTTCAGTAGCCATGAATCTAGGATTCAAGGTGATCGTCATCCAGGCCAGCAGATACTTGGCCACAGATCCGTGAGCTCAAGGCTTGTCATCTAGGGTGCATCAGTCAGGTAGAGCGACCCCTTCAGCACTTTGATCTTTCTCTTATGCCAGGTACACCCCCTCTAATCTACTAGTAACTTTATTGAAGGAGAGCAAGCCCTACCAGGACTTCTTAGCCTCGATGATTTTTCTTTACTTTTCTATGGAACTATTTTGCGTGCGGAGTTACTGTGAGTTTTTCTAAATCCCTCTTAGGCTATTACTTTGAGAGACTAATCAACTACAATCATTAATCATATAAAATTTACTTACATGTGAATCATCCTACATCAGTTTGATATCAGAGCATGGTTAGGGCTTGATTTTTAATTCATATTATTATTAGTATATCATCTATTAATTATTTTTTTTGCCTATGTACACATTAGAAAATTTATTTTTCTAGATTTGTTATAATTTAAAGTATTTTTTATTATTTTTAAAAATTTAATTCGATCTGTAAATTAATTGCATGCTTGATTACTCAGAAAATATTTTTTGAGATTTTATTAATTGAATTATTTCTGCCTGCAACACATCAAAAAATTACAAAATTTATTTCTTTGGATTCAATATAATTGAAGGTATTTTTTGTTAATTTTTGAGGATTTAATTAGATCTGTGAAAAAAAAATTCTGAGATTTATTACTATTTATAGATTTCTAGATTAGGGTTTGTGTTTGCATGTCATTCATCTGCATTAAATTACTCTTAAGGGCTCTCTCAGATAAGGGAGGGATTGAGACCCCTTCCTTGGCCCAAAATAACCACCCGTTCATTTCAATCCCAAGCCTCTAATCTAAAATTGAGTAGCAACTTAATTGATATTTGCCTTAGAGGGCTAAGGACACCAACAATCAGTCTAGTATACTGGAGGAGACTAGTACAAATTAATCTGGCGTGTGCTCTGAAATTGGTGTCTAGAAGGAGGTCAAATGTTAAACGACTTAAGAAGTGTTGAGGTTATTCTAATTAGGCATATGCAATTTGCGGGATAAGCCTTCCCCCTCCCACCTGTCCCAATTGGCTAATTGAAGAGTTACTATTAGATTGGCTTGCATTAAGCCAAATCCTTTACTCTGGATGTCTAGGTCTAGCATACTGTAGTTCGAGTTAGTCTGAGTCTTGTGTGCTTGATTGTGCTTGCATGTGTACTAGATCAGGAGCATCTTTTGCCCGTCACCACCACCATTACAGGCTGAACCCATGGCTAATTAAAATATTGAGGATCACTTAAGGATAATCACTGAACAACTAGCCCGAATGAACCAAGACATCAAGCAATCTGAGGCTAGATTAGGGTCCAGGTTCGATCAAGTCAAAACTGGGTTAGGCATCTTAGAAGAAGCCTATGAGGCCCACACTGAGTCTGATCATGAGACCCCACCTCATCCTAGGAGAGCCCAACAGCCTGACCTCTACATAAGGCCAAACCCTAGGGGACCTCCACATCATTATCCTTACATTGGGGATGGACTTGGAGACCACCTCGACCTGATCCGGTCCTAGATGTCCTCCCTAGGAGACCCAATCATGAGGCAGTAGACCACGAAGAAAGAGCCCTTTGAAGTGTTAGACTTGAAGCACCTACTTTCGATGGCTCTATGGACCCTAAGGACTACCTAGATTATGAGGAAAGATGGACCAGTATTTTGATTGGTACGACATGTCTGAGGAGCATAATTTTAGATTTGTCAAGCTCAAGTTAGTACGACAGGCTAGGTTATACTGGGACACTATAGAGCGAAGGCAAGCACTAGAGGGTAGGGACCCCATAGTCACCTGGCATGCCATGAAAGCTAGATTTCGGTCCAATTATGTCCCCACATCGTATGACCAGAGCCTATTGGACCAGTGGCAGGGATTAATTCAGGGTAGCAAAACTGTGAATGAATACATTGCTACATTCCAAGAGTATACCATGAGGTGTAATATCATTCAGTCTGAGGAAGTCACCCTATCCAAGTTTAGGTATGGCCTGAGAGCAGATATTCAAAAAAACTTTACCTAAGAAGGGTACACGATTTAGAAGAAGCTTACTAAGTTGCTAGGGATTATGAACGTTTTCAGAGAGGGCCACCCTATCGTAGATCAGAAGCTACCAAGAGCCCTAGCCCATATCCAGATCTAAACAAGCCTATCCTAGTCATCCCAAACCTACCCAGTACTCAGACCCCCCCAGACATACTCGAGTCGACCCAACACTAGCTAACCCAGTACAAGCCAAACCAAGTTGAGTCGACCCAAGAATAGTACCGCTATACCCAGAGAGAATAAGGGCAAATCTGTAGAGGTCCAGAGAAATCCCAACCCTCAATCAAATGCTTTAGATGCAACAAATCAGGACATATGATCAGCCAGTGCCCAGTCAGATCCCTTCATATAGATGAGTTACCTGAGACTGAGTCCGAGCCCCTAGTTGAGCCTGAGGGAGAGGTCTATGAGGCTAATTCCCATCTGATAGATGAGTACGATGGAGAGGAGGAAACATTTGATTCTAAAGATCTACTAGAAGTGGTTAGATGTATCTTGACCCAGACTCAAACTAAGAACCAGGAAGATTGGCATAGGACTAACATCCTACAGACTTTTGTTAAGATAGGGGATAAGGTGCTCAAGATAATAGTTGATAGCGGGAGTTGTGTCAATGCCATTTCTGCCAATACAGTTAAATCATTAGGATTAACCACAGTTTCTCATCCTAGTCCCTATAAGGTCTCGTGGATAGATTCACCTCTATCCCAATCAAGTCCAGATGCCAAATACTAATCAAATTGCAAAATTATGAAGAAAAGATCGGGTGCGATGTAATTCCTATGGGTGTTAGTAGTATTATATTAGGTCGACCTTGGCTTTACGATCACGATGCCATCTTGTTTGATCGATCCAACATCTGCTCTTTTAAATACAATGGAAATAAGTATGTAATACATCCAGTTCCACCTAGGGACCCAATCAAGAAAGGATCTAGTAGCCTTAAGGATAGCAAGCCAAGAGTTAATCTGATTAAAGCTAAGGAATTAGAAAAGGACATCACAAAGAGTAACTCTATTTGGATTTTGACCACTAAAGAGATCCATGAATCAGTCTAAAAGGAAAAACCCACTGAAGTAATTGAGACCCTAGAGGAATTTAAGGATGTCTTCCTTGAAGAGTTGCCTAATCAGTTACCACCCCTGAGAGACATCCAACATGCCATGGACCTGATCCCAGGATCCATCCTCTTAAACCTTCCCCATTATAGGATGAACCCCACTGAGCATCAAGAACTATAGAAACAAGTGAAAGAATTACTTAGGAAAGGATTCATTAGAGAGAGCTTAAACCCTTGTGCAGTTCCTGCACTCTTAACCCCTAAGAAGAATGGTACCTGAAGAATGTGCGTGGATAGTATGGCCATCAACAAAATCACTATCCAATATAGGTTCCCTATCCCCAGATTAGATGACATGTTAGACATGATGGCGGGTGCCACCATCTTTTCCAAATAGACCTTAAAAGTGGTTACCATCAGGTTAGAATTAGACCAGGGGATGAGTGAAGACTGCATTTAAGACTAGAGATGGTTTGTTTGAATGGTTGTGATGCCTTTTGAGCTTTTAAATGCACCTAGTACATTCGTGAGTAGGCATAGGTGGTGTGTTAAGCCAAGAAAATCATCCCATAGCTTTCTTTAGTGAAAAACTAAATGAAGCTAAACTTAGATATTCCACCTATGATAATGAATTCTATACGGTAGTACAGGCCCTTAAGTATTGGAGACATTACTTACTGCCACAAGAGTTTGTTTTATTTTCTGATCATGAGGCACTCTGATTTATGAACTCCAAAAGAAGCTCAATTCTAGGCACGACAAATGGGTTGAATATATTCAGGCATACACTTTTGTCCTGAAACACCGTGCTAGGGTAGAAAATAAGGTAGCAGACGCCCTAAGCCATAAGTCTTTTTTGTTGAGTACTGCTAGCACTGAAGTTATAGGGTTCAGCCAGAAAAAAGATGAGTATGAGACCTGCCCTAACTTTGATGAAATTCATAAGATCCTTTGGCTAGGATCATCCAGTACCAGTGGAGATTATATCATCCAGGATGGTTACATTTTTAGGGATAATAGAGTTTGTATCCCAAGGATGTTACTTAGAGAGTTCCTAGTCTGAAAAATGCATGCTGGAAGATTAGCTGGTCATTTTGGAAGAGATAAGACTATCCTAGCGATAGAGGACCAATTTTGCTGGCTAGGATTAAAAAGGCTCGTTGCTCTGATAGTAGCTCGATGTCGAACTTGTGCCATTGCAAAACAGCAAAAGCAGAACACCGGCCTATATTCTTCTTTGCTAGTGTTTGATCATCCTTGACAAGACCTCAGTATGGACTTCATTCTAGGATTACCTAAGACCCAAAAGAAGTACAACTCCATCTTTGTAGTGGTCGATAGGTTCTCTAAGATGGCACACTTCATTCCTTGTTCGTAAACCTTTGATGCATCTAGGGTAGCCCAACTTTTCTTAGACAGTGTGGTCAAGCTCCATGGCCTACCCAAGATCATTATTTCTGATATGGATGTTAGGTTCATCAGCTACTTTTGAAAAATACTATGGCATATGTTAGGGACCAAACTTAATTTTTCTACAGCCTTTTACCCCCAAACGGATGGACAAACTGAAGTGGTGAACCGTAGTCTAGGAAACCTTCTTAGGTGCCTTATAGGCAAACACCTAGGGACGTGGGATCTATTGCTACCTCATGCAGAGTTCGCCTATAACAGCTTAGTGAACAGGTCTACGAGTAGGGGTGCGACTCGAGCTCATGAAACTCGGGTTTCCCTCAACCCTAACCCTAACCCTATTTGTAAAATGTCAACCCTAACCCTATTTATAAAACCTCAACCCTAACCCTATTTTTAAAAATCGGATTCGGGTTGAGTTTCGGGTTGAAATTTGGGTTGATGAGGAAAAAAAATAATAAAATGCTTTTTTCAAAGTAAATAAACATCAAATTTGGATCCCAAAGATGGAAAAATAAAATCCCTTACCGAACACATAAGCTGGACTCGAGGCTTTAACATTGTATTTAAAAAAAAAAAGTTTTACCTGAAACAAAGAAGAAAAGGAGGTGCCGTAAAGAAAGAAGAGGAGGAGGCGGGAAGTGAAATGAAATATGTGGGTGGTCCACCTTTATATTTTCCTTTTCCTCGCCTGCGACTGATGGCCTTGCCCTCCTTGCTCTCAAGTTGGCCATCTCGCTCGACCCAATTGGTGCCTTCAATGCTTCCAAAAATTTGGTACCGATAAGCTACCCGGTTTGGGTAACCCTCGGGTTCGGGTTATCTTGGGTTCGGGTTGCGGTCAACCCTAACTCGGATCAATTACAAATCAGGCCGGGTTAAACCAAAATCTTTCGGTTTGGGTTGGGCAAACATGAGTTTAAACACTGCTATAAATCGGGTTCGACAGGCCGGGTTTGGGTTGAACCCGGCCCAAGTTGCACCCTATCTACGAGCAAGAGTCCATTTGAGATAATCCACGGGTACGAGCCTAATCGTCCACTTGATTTAATTTCTTTATCCCTCCACACACGAGTCTTAGAGTCCGCACAAGCATTTGCACAGCATATCAGAGACTTACATAAGGACATTAGCTATAAATAAATCTAAGTAATGAAACTTATAAAAGACTGGCTAACTCCCGAAGAAGAGCCAAAGAGTTCGGTGTAGAGGATTCTATCCTGGTTAGGCTTAGGCTTGAATGGTTCCTACCAGGGACCATTAAGAAACTTCACGCTCGCGGAGCTGGCCCCTTTAAAGTGATAGAGAAGGTAAGACCCAATGCCTATGTGCTATATCTGCCCTCGGAATGGGGCATTAGCTTAACCTTCAATATTGCAGACCTAGTAAAGTACAGGGAACCGACAGTGATTCCTAGTGATTACTTTGGACCTAACCCTCCTTTTATGAGCGAACCTACCCAAGAGTGTCCACCACCAATTTTGCCTGAGCGAGGAGAGCGAATCGAGTGTATCCTAGACGATCAAGCTATTATGATCTAGAACCGCGGTTATCAATGCTACCTGGTCTAATGGCAGGATCGCCATAAATCTGACGATTCATGGATTACTCGAGAGGACTTGCAGCACCTTGACCAGACCTACTAGAGAGATACCAGAGACAGAACGACCCATACTCGATGAGGTCGAGTTCTTCCCACCCCGAAAGAATTGGTGCGGGCATTAGGATTAGGCAGAGGATTCTTAGCCCTCTGTAGATATCTGATTAGTTTTGATTCAAGTCTTGAGTTGGAAAATTAGGTTTAGTTTATTTTAATTTGAGTCCCATCCAGTTTAGTTTATTTTAATTTGAATCATGTCAAGTTCAATTTATTTTAATGAGAGTCATGTAGTAAGTTTATTTAGCTTACAAAAGGAGACACCAGTATGGAAGAAGAAGACAAGGCCTACACATAGAAGCAGTGAAGGGACGCCCAAATGCAAGCCATCCAGATTTGAATTTTTAGTCCTGAATTGCAGCAGTGAAGGATGCCCATATTGCCGCCCAGTTCTTTTGAAAATTTAACCCTAAATTCAACCCAAAAAAGCAAGTGAAGAACGCCCAATATGGCCACCCCAAATTATTGAATTTTGAATTTTCTTCCATGTATTCAAATTCAAAGGGCGCCACTTAATCCACATTTTAGAAAGAAAATGGGCGCCAATTTTGAAATTATTTTGAATTTTCTTTCATAAAAAGGGGTGCCTCTTTTTGTTTCCATATTTGTATTTACTTGGGCCACAAGTCTCTTATCCTATAAAAGAGACCCTCTTGTATAAAAAAAGGGATCAAACCTTTCAATCAATCAATACAATTAATCAGTTATTTTGAGTCATATTTTCCTTTGTGTTCTTGTATTCTTGCTCCTATGCATGCCTGCATCCAAGCCACCCAACCTTAAACCCTAGCCGCCTTCTTGCCATCCATCAGTGGATGCTCCAAACCCTAGCTGCCCCATGCACCCCTTCAAGCAGCCGCCCAAGAGCTCTAGCCGCCACTTTGCCCCATCTAGGGGATGCCCAAGGACCCTCGGCCATCCTTACCTCCTTCTTCACTTCTTCTTCATCTCTTTACCTTTATTCTGATTTTCTCTTTTCTTATTAGCCCTTGTATGGTGATCTTGCAGATCCCTCAGTAGCTACGAATCCAAGATTCAAGGTGATCGTCATCAGGCCAGCGGATACTTAGCCGCATATCCATGGGCTCGGGGCTTAGTCATCTAGGACACATTCGCTACGTAGAGCGACCCCTTCAGCACTTTGATCTTTCCCTCATGCCAGGTACACCCCCTCTAATCTACTAGTAACTTTATTAAAGAAGAGCAAGCCCTACCGAGGCTTCTTAGCCTCGGTGGTCTTTCTTCTTTACTTTTCTGTGGAACTATTTTGCGTGCAGAGTTTCTATGAGTTTTTCTGAATCTCTCTTAGACTATTACTTCGGGAGACTAATCAGCTACAATCATTAATCATATAAAATTTACTTGCATGCAAATCGATCCTACATCAAAGATTCTATCTTGGCACCATATTGCCAAGCATGTAATTTTTGAATTTTAAATATTAGGCATATGTAGGATATCTCTATTTAGTTCTTACACTAAATTGACTATTGGTTGTTAGATATTTTGCATTGATATGTTTGGTTGACAAACCAAATTACTAGAGCAATGCAATATTTTTAAATAACCCTTGTTTTGTAAATTGAAAAGAAACTAAAGCAATGCAATATTTTTAAATATAATAATTATACATTATATAAAATATAAGATAATTACTTATATTATTTATATATAATATGATATAAATTATTATTAATATTGTATAAAATATATAATAAACATAATCATATAATTATTATAATTATGCACTATGTATGAAGTATAAAATATTATATTTAATATAAATAATTATTTAATTATAGATTATAAAAATTAAATATTTATTAAGATAATATACCTAATATTATTATAAATACTAATAATTATAACTATTTAATATAATTAAATATTACAAAATATATTTAATAATAATATATAGTATAATAATTAATCTATAATATTATTATAACAATAATAACTATATATATTTATTATATTATAAAATAAATACACTATAAAATAATATTATAATATTATTACAATAAAAATAATTATTTAATAGTTTTATTATATTTATATTAATTATTTGATAACTTTAATATTATATCATATATTATATTACATAATATTAAATTCTATTAATATGTTAGTGTAAAAATAGTATAATGATTATAATAATAATTTAAATATAATTTTATAGAAACAATTAATTACATGTATACTTTGACATAATTAATATATAATAAATAAATTAATTAAAATTTTAATGTAACATGCTATATTATAAAAATTTATAATATTAATCACAAATATGTTTTGCAAGAATTTTTATTTATAGTTAATTTATAGTTATAGATGATATGAGTTACTTGAGGGATGATTTTGATAAAAATATGATGAAAATTTTTATTTTTCTTGGCAATCTTAGATTATCTATATTTTTTATGGAAATTAGATTAAAATTTTGATTTTTAAGACAATATCTATCATGATCTCTGATCAAGCAAACTTACGTGTGAGATTGCCACCGTTAGCCACTAGGAACTTCAAAATGACCCCAATCAGCCCCTTAGGGGGTATTTGGTAGGAGGTAATCTATCCAGATTACCGATAATTTAAAAGGGTCCCACCGGATAATCATGTTTGGTACATATTTTGAATGACAATCTATCTTGCAGTGGTAATCTGGATTACCACTTGAGCGGTAATCCATATTACCTCAGGGAAGGTGGCTATCCACATTACCGGCTATGTTGTAATCTAATAAGTTTTTCTTTTGACAAAATTACCCCTACCTCTTTTGTAAAAATAAAATTATCCCTTCCTTCAAACAATTAAATTAATTAAAAAAATTAAATAAAAAATTAAATTAATTTTAAAATTAATTTTTAATTTTTAATTTAATTTTAAAAATTATTTTTTCAATTTTTAATTTAATTTTCAAAAAAATTATTTTTTAAATTTTTTAAATTAATTGAATTAATTTTTAAATTTTATTTTTAAATATTAAATTAATTAATTAAATTAATTTAAAATTTAATTTTAAAAAATAATTTTTTATTTTTAAAATTAATTTTTTTAAAATTAATTTTTAATTTTATTTTTTAAAATATTGAATTAAATTAATTAAATTAATTAAAAAAAAGTAATTAAATTTTTTATTTTTTAATTAATTAAATTTTTAAATTTTTTAAATATATTTTAAAAATTAATTTTTTAATTTTTTTAAAATTAATTTTTAAAATTAATTTTTAAAATTTTTTAAATTAATTTTTAAATTTTATTTTTTAAAATATTAAATTAAATTAATTAAAAAATTATTTATTTTTTTATTTTTTAAGTAATTTAATTTTTAATTTTTGAATTAATTTTTGAATTTTTTAAATATTAAATTAATTAAAATTTTAGTTTTAAAATATAATTTTTTTTTATTTTTTTTAAATTAATTTTTTTTAAAAAGTAACTTTTTTAATTTTATTTAAAAAAATTAATTAAATTTTTTATTTATCAATTAATTAAAATTTTTAATTAATTTAATATTAAAAAATAGAATTAAAAAAATAATATATAAATTAGTCTATTAATCTTAATTAATTTTATATAATAAAATATTAAAAAATAAATTATTTTTAAAATATAATAAATAAATTATGATAATTGAAAGTTTAAGAATCAAAAAAATTTTGAATATATGTTTAAAGATTAAAAATATATTTTAATCTTAAAAAATAATTAAATCTTGTTTATTATACTTATATGTAAATACTTTGATTTAGGGATATTTTGAGGTATTTTAAAAATTTTTAATAGATTTGATTTAATATATGAATTTAATTTAGGGGTATTTTGGGAATTTGATGTTATATGACTGGTAATCCGTTTGTATACCAAACACAGTAATCAATATTACTGTAACATTATCTGTGCATACTAAACATAGTAATCAATATTACTGGCAATCCATCCAGTAGTAATCTATCTTATAGGTAATCTACATTACCATTTAGGATTGCTAGCAATGCACCAAACGCAACCTTAGAGTAAGATGGGTGATATTTCACATAACTTTGTAAGAAGAAAAAGTCTTGCTGCATTGTATATGGTGCAACTTTTATTGAACTATGCGCGATGATTGACGTGCGGCATGTGTACGCATGCCAAAGATAAAAAAGTTATTTTACTTTTGACATGAGTGCATGTATGCATCATGTGCCAATCATCGTGTTGCATGTGCTTGTTCTGCATCACATGATACGGCAAGACTTTTTCTTATGGGAAAGGAAACAGAGAAGAATGGCGTTGGTGAGGGGCACTTTTCCAAGAAGCCCATAGAGATTTCAAAGAGCGTGGGCCTCAGATAAGAACAATTGAGAGTGCAGGTCTGAAACGGCTCTCGCCAATAGAGAGAGACCCGTGCCTTTTTTCTATCCTTTCTTCTAGACAAAAAAGTCCAGAGGTAGAAAAAGCTGAGTTCTGTTAAGATATTTTAGTTTATACAACTCTGTTTTCAGTGATGCAGGTAGGGGAATGGATTCATAATCTGCTTAGTAGTATTATTAATAAAAATCTGATCACAATTATCATCTCTTTTATCATTAGAAGAAAAGGGGAAAATAACTAGGAAACGACACATCAGAATTTTATCTTGGGAGAATTGGCTTTCTCATGACCAATGTATGGTACAATCATTTTCAAGATGCACCATAATCATCTCCAGTATGCATTCTTTATCTGTCTCACATGTTTTGCTGTGACCAGCTACTTTACTAGCATGAGTGACTCCTTACATTCAATAACTCCTTCATGACAACCCTTTCATTCAATGCAGGATCAACTTTAGACATCTGATTGCAGTAATGGAATAAGTAAATCGACAAAAAGGCTTTCTGGAGCTGTTAAGATTTCCGATATACGGAGGCCAACTAGAATTGAGCATTTTAAATAAAAACCCAGAAACATTTCATCATTAGTGCCTGTCACATCCTAAACCCGTCATCTAAGCCTTGGCTCGTGATATGGCACAAGCTTTCCTGGGCAAGACCGAAGTTTTCTGATCTCTAAGATAAAAGTCAAGGGATTAGCCAATCCCTCGATGCCTGGCAGCAGTACCTTGTGCCAATAAAATATAATTTGGGGTGTTTCAGACTCACTAACAGTAAAAAATCATTAAGTCTTGTGGACAATCAATTAATGAATTTCAAGAAATTGCATATTCATTAGATTAACCATGTCTTTGTTCTGAATAACTTGTGGGTCCAGGCCAATGTAACCTCGAGTCAGTGGCTAAACACCTAAAGTGCAAGGTAGTTCCTGCACCAAAAATTACCTTTACAGTGCAAAAGACAGACGCACCAAAAAAAAAAAGGAAAAAAAAAAAAGTGGAATTAACTTATTAATGATTAAATACTGATTTGCTGACAAGGGAATAAAAGAGCTTGTGGATTCATACCAGTGTTAAATGCACAAAATATTTCAGTAAGTGCAGACTTAACTCAGAATTATTTAAGCATCATTTTGTACCATCACATTGGTAAAATGTTGGAAGGAAGATATTCAGTACGTCATAACTGGATATTTAGGAAGAAATATCTTATGAAGACAAACAAATTGAAGAATTTCAAACATCTAAAATCTGTTCTCCAAGGTTAACATTTCACAAATGAAGGCTGAAGTAGGACTAAGACCTCAGATGGCATAAGATATTTCTTCCTAAATCTTCTTTCAAATTCATAGGTAATAATACAAATAAATGAACTCTGATAAGATGTATCATGAGCATCAACAAACAAAGTCAAAAACAAACTTAAAAACAAACCACAATTTGTTTTGAGTTCATGAAATGAAAGAAGGAATGGTGAAGAACAGTTGCAAACAGAAAAGACAACATTTTCTGTGCCAGAAATGTTTCCAACAACTGCGTCGAGCACCTGATCCAATTAACATGCAGTCAGTCTCCACATCACTAATACATGCAAGCCAAATTAAATTATAGATTAGAAATTGTACTTATCCAAAGGTTTCCATGGTCTGGTAGAGACATAAGCTGTCACGCCCCAGACCCAATATTGGATCTAGGGGTGGCCACCCGCCGTATGCCTGGCATGCAAGGCGTCCCAAAATATAACATTTAATACAAGGAGAGGTAATAACTATATATCATCCAAACTCAAATTGTTCGTAATACAAACCATAATCATATGTTTTAGGCTACATGCCCAAAATACATAATTCAATGGGGCTACAACAAAGTATTAGATTTAGGTTACTCTGATAGCTGCTCCAACTACCCCATATTCCCATCTTCAGTTCTGTGGCTCTGAAAAATATTGTGAGATTTAAATGAGCTCACACTCAATAAGTAAGCCAACTATAATATAATATAATCACTTCATGCTTTTATCAACTCAAATTTCCATAATAAACATCTGCCAAGCTTCCATATTTCAAATACATTTTACCATGTTATCAAAACATGCATCATATGCTCAAAATAATTTTGGAAGCAATTGCTATATATAGCATTTCAAGAATATATAATTTCAGGATAAAACCACTGTGCCACTGTAAATAGCATGTAAAAATGCATTTTTATACCAATGTCCCACGGCCACACACTATGTACACAGAACACCCCCCTCGGTGTAACACCCCCTCGGGTGTATTCTCCATAAATATCCCCTAGGACTCAGGGTCCTGGAACCAGCATCATGAACTCACATCATATCATATCCTGCTGCAGCACACCCTAAAAGTGTATGTTCTCCATATACCCCCCTATGGAGATGGGTCCCGGTGCCATGTGGCATAATATTGCCATGTCCTGTCATAGCACACCTTCTGAGTGTGTGTTCTCCATATACCCCCCTATGGAGTAGGTGCCAAGTGAGTCATGCAACATATCACATCATATCATATCATAGCGGACCATGGTGGGACATATTATCATATATACAAAATATCATTTTCATGTCACATTTGCCAAATAGCATGTATCGTTGCAAAAATGCAATCCATATACTTTTCATAATTACAGTGATTTAAACATGTCAAATAAACATGCATAATTATAAAATCTTTAGCAATTTCAAAAGTCATGCCAATTGATTAGTTGTCCACATAGATACCAAATTATTTGCAAAATAATAAACTAATCATAGTAAATGCTCATTTGCAAATAAGAGTACCAATCCATTTTCTCATTTTTTAATAATGCAATATATATCAATATAGCATTTAAATACATAATTTTTATATTTTAATAATTCATGAAAATTATGATAAATGACTTACTTACCTCATGGCGCTAATCCAAAAATTGAATTCGGCTATTTAAGCACCTGGGTACCTATAGCATCAATTTTCCAATTTTTAGTCCCCAAAATTAGCATATCAAAATAGCTTTTAACTCTACCCAGTTTAATCCTGGAGCCAACTTGGGGCTTGAATATCTCTCAATATATAAGTCCAAATGGGAAAATAAAAATACCCCAAGAAACTAGGATCAACACTGATCCGGGGTATATTTTTATTTTTCCATTTTTAGCCCAATACGGGTCCAAATCATGGCCCAAAATTTGCTCGCGAGCCGGCCCAATAGGGCCCAAAAGGAGAACGGCCCAGCCGGCCCGCTCCCCTTTCTCCCCCGCCTCCCTTGTTTCGTCGAAACAGGGGAGATTTGTGCCGGCGGCCAGGGCCGCCGCCGGCCACTCCCGGGGGGGCCCAGCCACCGACGACCGGCCTGGAGCCGGTCGCCGCCGCGATCGCGCTCCCCCTCTCTTTCTTCCTCAATCTCTCTTTCTTTCCCATTCTCTCCCGCAGCTTTACCCATGCCGGTGGAATGGCCGGCCACCATGGCCGGCCGGACCTCCATCGGATGCTGCCTCGGCCCGGTGGAGGTCGCCCATTGTAGCCCGGGCCCGGCGAGCCGGTGGGCACTCCGCCAGGCCAAACCAAGCCGCGGAGCGGCTTGGTTCCAAAAGAAGGGAGGGCCGCCTGGCGGCCCTCCAGCGCCCTGCTCCGGCCACCTCGAGCGGCCGAACTTCACCTCTCCCCCTCCTCCGGCTGCCATGAGCGGCCGGGCACAATAACGGGAGGAATTCCTCCCGTTCTCCATCTCTTTGCCTCACTGTCACTGTGAATTCATGGAAGATGGGGGGGGATTACTGGGTGGTTGATGGTGATGGATGGAGGGAGAAGACTCCCCTCTCCCTCCCCATTTATAATGGTGCGGGGATGACCTCCCCTGTGCTCGTGTGAAGAGGGGCCCGCCCTTGTTGACTGGTGGAATTGGGGAGCTGCCCGCATGCAGGTACGGCTGCGGCACCTCCCCCCCCCGGTCCAAGATGACGGATCCTCACATGGTGAGGATCTGTGGAAGAACAGGGGCTCACATTCTCTCCTCATAAAAATTTTGGCCTCAAAATTGATGTACATTTAGAATTATAAGAATACTCATCTTTTCATTTACATATACTAAGATACAAACAGATAAGGATATTTCTTTTTCACTTCCTCCTCAAGCTCCCAAGTAGCTTCCCTCTCAGAATGGTTACTCCACTGTACCTTGACATAGGGAATGCTACGCCATCTTAAGATTTGGTCCTTGCGGTCCACAATACGCACAGATGCTCTTCATATGTCAGATCATTCCTTAACTGCATGGGCTCAAACTGTATCACATGGCTGGGGTCAGGAATGTACTTTCTCAATATAGATACATGAAATACATTGTGTACCTCAGAGAGTGCTGGAGGTAATGCCAGGCTATAAGCTACCTCTCCTACTTTACTCAGAATCTCAAATGGCCCAATGTATCGGACTTAGCTTACCTTTAATCCCAAATCTCATCACATTTTTGGTTGGTGATATCTTCAGAAAGACATGGTCCCCAATCTGAAATTCTAGCTCCTTTCTTCTCACATCAGCATAGCTCTTTTGTCGGCTCTAAGCTGTGCGGAGTCGTTCCTTGATCAACTGCACCTTCTCTACTGTCTGCCGAATCAGTTCGGGGCCCAACAATCTTCTTTCCCCCACATCATCCCAACATAAGGGAGATCTGCATTTTCTACCATACAGAGACTCAAATGGAGCCATCTGGATACTGGCTTGGTAACTATTATTGTAAGCAAATTCCACTAATGACAAGTGGTTGTCCCAAGCACCACCCAAGTGTTGGCCCAGATGGCAACCCAAGAGGGGGGGGGGGGGTGAATTGGGTTCTTAAAAAAATTTAACCTCTTAAAATGATTGGCTTTGAAATAAACAAGATTAAGTGCAGGATAAATATTAACCACAAACAAAGAGATAGAGAGAGAGAATCAAAACACGGCAAACACAAGTATTTTATAGTGGTTCGGTGTATCCAACACCTACATCCACTCCCAAGTACCACTTAGTTCCACACTATAATCTACTAGATTACAGCCGAGTTGTTTTACAAGCTCACAACTCAAAACTTGTTATTTTCCCCGGGATCACAACGAACCCAGCTGGTTTTCCGGGCTCACCAGCACAAAATCCAAACCCAAGCTAATCTAGCTTGACCCGAGGTATACTACCTCCACTAATTCAATCCCCCTGATTGAACTAGAAAAAACAAATAAGAATAGGGTTTACAATAACAAACAGCTCCTCAAGTGAGCAAATATTCAATATAAATAAACAAGGTTAGAAAAGCCTGTTTGAAGCAGAGTTGATTTGAGCTTTTCTTCTTTTCTTCTTTTCTCTTCTCCTTTGAGATGTTGAATCAGGCCTCAGCTCGGATTCTTCACAAAGATAGCAAATGAGAAGTTGGGAAAAACAGAACAGGGCTTTTGGCTCTCTTTTTCTTCTTTTGGGAAAACCTTCGATTTTGAACGTGAATGCCTTGGATTTCTCTTTGAGCTTTCTGGAGTTGAAGGATTTGAACTTTGACTCTTTCCTCTTGATTTCTTGCTCAAGACTTCTCGGATTTTTTGATTTTATTTCTCTCTATTTTTTTCATCTTTTTTGAAACAAACGCTCTCCCCCTTTTATACATTCCCCTTAATCCAAGATTAGGTGAAAAAACTAGCCATTGGAGATGTTTGGATTCTTCTACACACAAAGAAAATAGCCGTTAGGGGTTAGGTGAGAAGAAATCTTACCGTTGGAAGCCGTTCTGACAATTTGAAAATCCGTTCCTGACAGGTTGGAGTCGGCTCCAACTTTTCAGGTGTCGGCTCCAAGTCGGGTATCCAAAAATAGAAAGTAAAAGTTCGTTGAGGAGTCGGCTCCGAAAAAGGTAAGTGTCAGCTCGCCGCATTCGGGAGTCGGCTCCGGAAAACTGTAAGTGTCGGCTCCAGAGTAGTCCAAAGCATGCTTTATATTCTCGTATTGGAGTCGCTCCATGTACTCTAAGTGTCGGCTCCGAAACTCTGGGTGTCGGCTCTAGACCATGCCAAAGATCAGGAAAGCATCTGATCGGCCATGGGGTCGGCTCTAGACCTTCTAGGTGTCGACTCCAGGCTTTGAATTTTGAAACATACCTTTGGCATTTGATTCAAAAACACGTTTCTTTATACTTTTTGATTGATCAAACATTTTTAAGCCCTGAAACACTTGTTAAATTTATTAGTAACAAAATGAATATACTCAAATCTTTTATTAATCATCAAAATCAATAATTGGGTCAACAATCTCCCCCTTTTTGATGATTATAAAAACATTGAGTATATGCATGAGTAAACAATAGGATTCTCACTCCAATTTTCTTAAATGTGTGTTCCTCACAGGTAAGCTCCCCCTGAATGAGGTAGCTCCCCTATGAAGTTCAATTTAACAATTGTTCTTCCTTTTAACAAAAACTTTAGTGTTTGATACCAATATGCTTAATTGAGCTTACTTGATCCAGTGTATATACAAAAGCTAAATTTTTCTCTCCTCTTTTTTTTGTTTTACATTCAATGCATATACGATTTGGGATTACTTACATAACTCTCCCCTTTTTTGTAATCAACAAAAAGATCATGAAGTGTTAAGTAAAATGAAAAAATTGATAGATTTTTCAAGGATCAAAAGACATTCATTCAGCATCAGATAAGTTCATTACATCAAAAAGTTAAACATTACAAAATGAAACTTCACTATATCAAACATCAAACTATACTTCATTACATTAAAACTTCAAGTTAAATCCACATTAAACAAAAAGACACTTCAATACAAGATAATTATAAATTATTTCTAACACGCCTTTGCAGTTCTTCTACAATCCTTGCCATCCCTTCACTCTGAGTCCTTACAAATTCCTTTAATCTTCTATCAACAAATGCACATGCAGTCAAAATTTTATCCTGAATCTCAGCATTGCATCTGGAGTAAGTCTCTGAGTCTCCACCAATATCCTTAAGCTCTTCAAATATGTTCTTGAGATCATTCTTTAAGGATTCAGCAGAGGAACCAAGGGTAGACTCAATCATTCTAATCCTTTCATCCAAAGAGTAAAGGGTCTCTTTTAAATTCATAAACTAGCTATCAAACTCTGTCTTCATTTCTTTTTTTTGAGCAGCAAGTAAACTCTTGAGTTGCTCTAACTGAATGTCTAAAAATCAACAGATGACATAGGTGGCGGTACAGGAATAGGAGCAGGAGCAGAAGGTGGTGAAGATCTGCTAGGCTCTGGTGAAGGATGCCTCGCTAATGGACCAACCTCAGATGGTGCAAAAGTCCTAATGTCAGCGGATCTCTCATCCAGATGACCTTTCCTCTCCCATTGACCATTAACCTTCAGAAAGCCCATCCAGTGCACAGTAGCCAAACTATAGTAATCAGTGTGTCTAAGGTTCTTTGAAGGCTCATTATCAGAAATCACAATACCTTGACTTCTAAACACCATAGTCAAAATCATACCATAGGGCAGTGAAGATCTCCTTTTGCCCCAGCCTCAGCCATGTAGAAAATCATCATCACAGCAAGGTTAATAGGCTGACCCGTCAGAACACTGTCCATAACAACAATGTCTCGCTCGAGACATACTCAAATCGGCCAGTCTTAGGGAATAAAATCCTACTGCAGATGTTGTGAAGTAATCTAAACTCTAAGGGCAACTGATTAGCCCAAACTTCTTCAAATCAGAAACCTCTCTTCCTAACATCCTTGATAATGCATCAGACCTCTTACTATGAATATCAGCAATAAGCCCAGTAACAGGGATGCTCAGAAGATGTCCTAAACTCTGAAAAGTAAGGTGAACTCTCTTCCCTCTAACAGAACTGATAATCCCACCATCTCCCCTTGATAAATTAAAATAGAATTCCTTAACTAGGGCTGGATAAGTGGGAACATCCAACGAGCAAACCTTGTCCCAGCCAAGCTCAATAATTTGTCTACCAATAGAAAATCCCTCGGTCTCAAAGAAATCAAAATCAACCTTTCTACCCATTGTAATAACTCTCCCGGCTAGAGTGTCTACCTGTGGAGATGAGGAACCAGGATTATCCGAAGGAGTCGAGGAAGAATCGTCGCTTGGAGACGGCTCGCGGACGGGACGTCGAACCGTACGCTTCTCGGTGGTTACGGGAGCTCCAAGAACCAATCCTCTCCGCTTAGGTGCCATAGAAATCTTTGGGAATGTTTGATTTGAGGAGAATTTGGCTTAGGGAGGTTTTGAGAGAGTTTGGAGAGAGTTTGGTAAGGGATTGGAAATGATAGAAATGACGGAGGTGTCGACTCTGCCCTAATAAAGTCAATTTGGACCACCAGGTGTCGACTCCCGCAAAGTCGGGTGTCGACTCCAAGTCGCTAACACAGTTAGCGCTCAACTGGAGTCGGCTCCACTTATAGGGTGTCGGCTCCAAGGTCAAGGACCGAGAGTGACACAGAAGAGGTGTCGACTCCTCAAATTGAGGTGTCGACTCCACTGACAGTTTCTGAAAAAATAAATGAGTTTCAAACTTTCGAAACTTGTCAAAATAGGGTCAATAAATTTTTGAAAAAATCTTTGAATATGAAGAATCAAATTGTATAAATGACTGGATAAATTGTCCTTAAAATTTGAAAGAAATTTCAAGAAATTAATAGAAATCTAGATAGTCATTCCTTAAGGGTTTCAAAATCATTCCAAAGGGTCACAAATCCCTAATTCACCTCTAAGATAACAAAATCTCTCTTCACTCAAAGGTTTTGTAAATATATCAGCTAATTGTTCTTCAGTATTAACATAATCAAGACAAATTTCATTATTAGCTACATGTTCTCTTATAAAGTGATATCTAATTTCAATGTGTTTGGTTCTTGAATGTTGAATTGGATTTTTGGTTAAATTTATTGCACTTGTATTATCACATCTAATAGGAGTTTTATCAAGTGTTATGCCATAGTCTTCAAGTTGTCGCTTAATCCAAAGGATTTGAGCACAGCAACTTCCAGCTGCAACATATTCTGCTTCAGTAGTTGATAATGCAACCGAATTTTGCTTTTTGCTAAACCAAAGATTAAGTTACTTCCTAAGAATTGACATGCACCACTTGTACTTTTTCTATCTAGTTTACATCCAGTATAGTCAGAGTCAGAATATGCAATCAAGTTTAGTGTTGAGTCTCTAGAATACCATAATCCTACATTTTTAGTTCCACTTAGATATCTTAAGATTCTTTTCATAGCAATTAAATGAGATTCTTTAGGTTCAGATTGAAATCTAGCACATAAACAAACAGCAAACATGATATCTGGTCTACTAGCTGTTAAGTAAAGAAGAGATCGATCATACCTCTGTAGTATTTTTGATCTACTTTCTTACCATCTTCATCTTTGTCTAATTTGCATGAAGACTCATAGGTATTCCAAGGGGTTTGATTGACTCCATTCCAAACTTCTTGAGAAGTTCCTTTGTGTATTTTGCTTGGTTGATGAAAATCCCCTGTTTGCTTTGCTTAATTTGAAGTCCTAGGAAGAAGTTGAGTTCTTCCATCATGCTCATTTCGAATTCACCCTGCATTAACTTAGCAAATTCTTGACACAAGAGATTGTTAGTAGCACCGAATACAATATCATCAACATATATTTGTACTACTAATAGATCCTTATCTTTTCTTTTCAAAAATAGTGTTTTATCAACATTTCCTCTAGTAAAATCATTTTCAATCAGAAATTTACTTAATCTATCATACCAAGCTCTAGGTGCTTGTTTTAAACCATATAGTGCTTTGTGCAATTTAAAAATATGATTTGGAAATTCATGATCTTCAAAACCAGGTGGTTGTTCAACAAAAACTTCCTCATTTATAAATCCATTTAAAAATATACTTTTAACATCCATTTGAAATAAATTGATATGCATATGACATGCAAATGCGAGTAATAATCTAATTACTTCTAATCTGCTATAGGTGCAAAAGTTTCATCAAAATCAATTCCTTCTTCTTGATTATATCCTTTTGCAACTAATCTAGCTTTGTTTCTAATTATTATGTCATTTTCATCTAATTTATTTCTAAATACCCATTTTGATCCTATAACAGAATGATCTTTAGGTCTATCTACAAGGGTCCAGACATTATTCCTAGTAAATTGATTTAATTCCTCTTGCATAGCTAACATCCAATTATTATATTTTTTAGCCTCTTCAATGGTTTTAGGTTCAATTTGAGATACAAATGCAAGATGATTATTGATGTTTCTCATTGATGATCTAGTTCTTACTCCTTGAGATGGATCACCTATAATTAATTCTTTTGGATGACTATAGGCATATCTCCAATCTCTAGGAAGATCTACATCATTATGATTTGCATCAACAACATCAACACTAGGGAAATCATCATTTTTAGCTCTTTGTTCATGATCTGAAGATACATCAATATTTAATTTTTCAATATCTCTTTCTAATATGTTTGTATCTTCCTCATCATCAATCTTTTCTGAACTCGATGCTAAAGATTCATTAAAAACTACATGAATAGATTCTTCTACAATTAAGTTTCTCTTGTTAAACACTCTATAGGCTTTACTAGATGTTGAGTATCCTAAGAATATGCCTTCATCTGATTTTGCATCAAATTTTTCTAGATTATCTTTACCATTATTATGAATAAAATATTTACAACCAAATGCATGAAAATAACTTATGTTTGGTTTTCTATTGTTCCATAGTTCATAAGAAGTTTTCTTAAGGATTGGCCTAATTAAAGCTCTATTAAGAATGTAACATGCCGTGTTTATAGCTTCCGCCAGAAGTACTTTGGTAGGTTGCTTTCACATAGCATGGTACGGGCCATGTCTTCTAAAGTCCTATTTTTTCTTTCTACAACTCCATTTTATTGTGGTGTTCTAGGTGCTGAAAAATTATGATGAATGCCATGTTCAGTGTAAAATTTTCAAATAGTGATTTTTAAATTCTGTGCCATGATCACTTCTAAGAGACACTATGGTGTTGTTTTTCTCATTAGTGACTTTCTTGAAGAATTTCAGGAATATTGAGAAAGTCTCATCTTTATGAGCTAAAAACAATACCCAAGTGTATCTAGAATAATCATCTACAATCACAAGACCATATTTCTTTCCTCCTAGACTAGTGGTTCTAGTAGGTCCAAAGAGATCCATGTGAAGTAGTTCAAGTGGCCTAGAAGTGGAAACAATGTTTTTAGTTTGAAAGAGTTTCTAGTTTGTTTTCCAAATTGACATGCATCACAAATTTTGTTATTTTCAAAATCTAGTTGTGGAAGACCTTTTACTAAATCCATTTTAATTAATTTTGAAATTAGGTGTGTGCTTGCATGACCTAATCTACGATGCCACAGCCATCCAATCTCATTTATATTAGCATTATTAGCAACTAAGCAATGATTACTAGTAGACAAATTGTCTAAATCAATCAAGTACACATTGCCATTTCTATTTCCAGTAAATACAATGCTATTATCAATGGGATTAGAAACAGTGCAAATAGAAGCTTCAAATAATACTTTGAAACCTTTATCACACAATTGGCTAATGCTAATTAGATTGTGCTTTAAACCATTAACATATAAAACATTTTCAATAAATATGGAGGGAGTTATTTGAATTTTATCAAACCCCATTATCTGGCCTTTGCCATTGTCACCAAATGTAACAACTCCTCATTTTTTGCTTTCAAGGGTGATGAATTGATCCTTGTCACCCGTCATGTGTCTTGAGCAGCCACTATCGAGATACCACTTTTGCTTTGATCTTTTGGCCGCAAGACACTCCTGCAAAAATGATCAAGTCTTATATTTAGGTACCCAAGCCTTCTTGGGTCCTTCATGGTTAGTAGCAATAAAGATTGTTCCTTTTGGAACCCATATTTTCTTTCCTTTACTACTTAAATTCTTGTTAATTTTCTTAAAATTACATTCAAAGGCTTTGTGTCCCTTGTTGTTACAATAATGACATAAAACTTCATTTTATCTTGTTCTTTTCTAAAGAAGTTTTTGACATACTTTTATTTTATGTTAGGCCTATAACCTAATCCAGCCTTATCAAATATAGCTCTTTGATTACTTAATAATAAATTAAGTTTTTCAGAACTATATGTAAATTTATCAACTATATTTTTATATTTATCAACTTTCTTCTTTAATCTATCATTTTCATTGGAAATTGACTCTTTATCTTTTAGCAAATCTTCATTTTCAGATTTTAATTTTTAACTTCATGAGTAAGATTATCTTTTCTTTGACAAGATTTAAATTATCATTTTTTAAAGATTTATTTTTTTTTTTAGAACTTTAAAATCTCTTACTAATTCATTAAATGCATCATATAACTCTTCAAAAGTAAAATCATCATAAGGTGTTTCAGAACTTACCTCATTGTCGTCGTTTGCCATAAAGCAAATGTTGCAACTTCCTTTTGTTCCTCCTCGGAAGAGGATTCTTCGCTATCACTCCATGTTGCAACATACGCCTTCTTCTTCTTCTTGTAGACTTTCTTCAATTGAGGACAATCATATCTGAAATGCCCTGGTTTCTTGCACTCATAACATATTAAGGGCTCTTTTTCTTTTTCTTTGTCCTTCTCTTTCTCTTTTTCTCCTTCCAATCTTGTTCCAGACTTTTTCTTGTGGAAGGGTCTCCTTCTTTGCATGAATTTCTTAAATTTTCTAGCAAGGAGAGCTGTCTCATCATCTTCCTCTTCTTCTTCACTGCTGCTTAACTCCTTTTCTGCAGCTTTAAGAGCAATTGTCTTCTTCTTCTTGACTTCCTCCTCTTGATGTTGTTTCATAGTCAGCTCATGAGTCATCAAGGATCCAAGTAGCTCTTCCAAAGGTAAAACATTTAAGTCCTTGGCTTCTTGGATTGCAGTCACCTTCGCTTCCCATAATCTTGGAAGTGACCTAAGGATTTTACGCACAAGTTCAGAATTAGTATAAGTCTTACCAAGACTTTTCAAGCCATTTACAATATCAGTGAATCTTGTGTACATGCATGTAATAGTTTCAGTTTGTTCCATGCTAAATAGTTCATATTTATGCACTAAAATATTAATTTTTGATTCTTTTACTTGATTAGTACCCTCATGGGTAACTTCTAATCTATCCCAAATTTCTTTTGCGGAAATACATGTAGAAATTCGATTAAATTCATTTGCATCCAATGAACAATACAAAACATTCATGGCTTTAGCATTGAGCTGAGCCAACTTCTTATCATGTTCATCCCATTCCGTTTCCAGTTTAGGAATCACCATGTTGTCTACTCTAATTATGGGTGTGTGTGGACCATTAACTATGATACCACATAAGTCATAGTCAAGTGCTTGAATAAAAATCTTCATCCTAGCTTTCCAATAACCATAATTAGTTCCATTAAACAAAGGAGGTCGATTAGTTGATTGACCTTCTAAATAAGATGAGCTAGCTTGAGCTGCCATTTAGATCTTTAGCTCTTGATCGTGTGATCAAATAATCAATGAGCAGTTGCTCTGATACCAATTGTTGGCCCAGATGGCAACCCAAGAGGGGGGGGTGAATTGGGTTCTTAAAAAATTTTAACCTCTTAAAACGATTGGCTTTGAAATAAATAAGATTAAGTGCAGGATAAATATTAACCACAAACAAAGAGATAGAGAGAGAATCAAAACACGGCAAACACAAGGATTTTATAGTGGTTCGGTGTATCCAACACCTACGTCCACTCCCAAGTACCACTTGGGTCCACACTATAATCTACTAGATTACAGCCGAGTTGTTTTACAAGCTCACAACTCAAAACTTGTTGTTTTCCCCGGGATCACAATGAACCCAGCAGGTTTTTTGGGCTCACCAGCACAAAACCCAAACCCAAGCTAATCTAGCTTGACCCGAGGTATACTACCTCCACTAATTCAATCCCCCTGATTGAACTAGCAAAAACAAATAAGAATAGGGTTTACAATAACAAATAGCTCCTCAAGTGAGCAAATATTTAATATAAATAAACAAGGTTAGAAAAGCCTGTTTGAAGCAGAGTTGATTTGAGCTTTTCTTCTTTTCTTCTTTTCTCTTCTCCTTTGAGATGTTGAATCAGGCCTCAGCTCGGATTCTTCACAAAGATAGCAAATGACAAGTTGGGAAAAATAGAACAGGGCTTTTGGCTCTCTTTTTCTTTTTTGGGAAAACCTCCGATTTTGAACGTGAATGCCTTGATTTCTCTTTGAGCTTTCTGGAGTTGAAGGATTTGAACTTTGACTCTTTCCTCTTGATTTCTTGCTCAAGACTTCTTGGATTTTTTGATTTTATTTCTCTCTATTTTTTCATCTTTTTTGAAACGAACGCTCTCCCCCTTTTATAGATTCCCCTTAATCCAAGATTAGGTAAAAAAATAGCCATTGGAGATGTTTGAATTCTTCTACACACAAAGAAAATAGCCATTAGGGGTTAGGTGAGAAGAAATCTTACCATTGGAAGCTGTTCTGATAATTTGAAAATCCGTTCCTGACAGGTTGGAGTCGGCTCCAACTTTTCAGGTGTCGGCTCCAAGTTGGGTATCCAAAAATAGAAAGTAAAAGTTTGTTGAGGAGTCGGCTCCGAAAAAGGTAAGTGTCGGCTTGCCGCATTCGGGAGTCGGCTCCAGAAAACTGTAAGTGTCGGCTCCAGAGTAGTCCAAAATGCTTTATGTTCTTGTATTGGAGTTGGCTCCAGATACTGTAAGTGTCGGCTCCGAAACTCTGGGTGTCAGCTCTAGACCATGCCAAAGATCAGGAAAGCATCGATCGGCCATGGGGTCCTCCAGACCTTCTAGGTGTCGACTTCAGGCTCTGAATTTTGAAACATACCTTTGGCATTTGATTCAAAACACGTTTCTTTATACTTTTTGATTGATCAAATATTTTTAAGCCCTGAAACACTTGTTAAATTTATTAGTAACAAAATAAATATACTCAAATCTTTTATTAATCATCAAAATCAATAATTGGGTCAACACCAAGTCCATCACACAGGCTCGCAACATGTCCTCCAGGGTCTGTATGGCCCTTTCAGACTGCCCATCTGTCTGGGGATGAAAGGTTGTGCTGAAGTTCAGTTTGGTCCTTAGAGCTCTATGAAGACTCTTCCAGAATTGGGACACAAACCTAGTATCCCGATCAGATACAATAGATATGGGAATACCATGAAGTCTCACAATTTGCTCAATATACATGTTGGCCAATCTCTCAGTGGAGATCCCAACCTTAAATGGCAAGAAATGGCTGACTTTATCAATCTGTCTACAATGACCCATACTACATCATTGCTCATGGGGGTCTTAGGCAGTCCAGTCATGAAATCCATAGTAATTTTCTTCCATTTCCACTGTGGAATCATCAAGGACTGAAGGGGTCCCGCAGGCCTTTGATGCTCAGCCTTCACTTGCTGACATACTAAACATTTGGCCACATACTGAGCAATCTCTCTTTTCATTCCCTTCTACCAAAAGTTTTCTTTTAGGTCTCTGTACATCTTGGTGCCTCCTGGGTGCACGGTATAGAGAGAGTAGTGAGCCTCCCTTAGAATTTCTACTCTTAGTTCCACCACATTTGGCACACAGAGCCTGCCATCAAATCTCAGGGATCCATCCTCCATTATAGCAAATTCATTTTGAACCCCTGACTTCACAGCTTCTTTAATCTTTTGCAGGTCCAAGTCTTCTTTTGGGAAGACTTGATCCGATCAATCAGGGTGGGTTGGAGTACAAGTGCTGCTACTGCCCATCGGACCGTTGTACTCGCAATCCAACCTCCAACTTCTCTAGGTCCCTCTGGATGTGAGGTTGAGAAGTGATCATAGAAGCTAACTCCGAGGAGGACTTCCTACTTAAGGCATCAACTACCACATTGGCCTTCCCTGGGTGATAGTGCAGGTTCAGGTCATAATCCTTTAGTAGCTCTATTCACCTCCTCTGCCTCAAGTTTAACTCCTTCTGAGTGAAGATGTATTTCAGACTTTTGTGGTCTGTATACATATTACATGCCTCTCCATATAGATAATGCCGCCAAATCTTCAAGGCAAAAATACGGCGGCCAACTCCAGGTCATGGGTAGGATAATTTTGCTCGTATGGCTTTAATTGCCTGGAGGCATAAGCTATCACCTTCTCATTTTGCATCAGAACACATCCCAATCCCTTCCGAGAAGCATCCGTGAATAGGGTGAATCCTCCAGATCCTGACGAAGGGTAAGGATGGGGGCTGATACTAGGCGTTGCTTCAGCTCCTGAAAACTTCTCTCACACTCCTCAGTCCAGTCAAACCTCGCTTGCTTTTGGGTCAAGCGAGTCAGGGGTAGAGCAATGCGAGAGAAGCCCTCCACAAATCTGCGATAATATCCAGCCAGCCCCACAAAGCTTCTTACTTCATATACATTGGAAGGCCGACACCAATTTACAACTGCCGCAATCTTCTTCGGGTCCACAGATATGCCATCTTTAGATATTATATGACCAAAAATGATACTTAGCTCAATCAGAAGTCACACTTCTGCAACTTGGCATAAAGCTTTTTCTTCCGAAGAATTTGCAGAACAATCTTCAGGTGGTCCACATGCTCCTCCTGGCTTTTAGAATACACCAGGATGTCATCAATGAATACCACCACAAACTGGTCCAAGTATGGCTTAAAGATTCTATTCATCAAGTCCATGAATGCTGCTGGGGCATTAGTCAACCCAAACGGCATCACAAAGAACTCGTAGTGGCCATACCTAGTTCTGAATGCTGTCTTGGGCACATCCCCAGCCTTGACTTTGAGTTGATGGTATCCTGACCGAAGATCAATCTTCGAGAATACCCGAGCTCCTTGGAGTTGATCAAATAGATCATCAATCCTCAGCAAAGGATACTTGTTCCGTACTGTTACCCTATTGATTTCTCGGTAATCAATGCAAAGCCGAAGACTTCCATATTTCTTTTTGACAAATAATATTAGAGCACCCCAAGGAGATATACTAGGTCTGATAAATCCTCGGTCCAGGAGCTCTTGCAATTGGCTCTTCAACTCTTTTAGCTTAGCTGGGGCCATACGGTACGGGGCCTTGGATATAGGTCCAGTGCAGGGGCCAAATCAATAGTGAACTCAACCTCTCGATCTGGGGGTAGTTCGGTCAAATTGTCTGAAATACATCAGGAAATTCCTGAGCCACTGGAATATCCTCTAACTTGAACTCATCTTGCTGAAGGTCTTTGACCATAGCAAGAAGCCCTTGGCCACCTTCTTCAAATACTTTGCGGCCTGTAGTGCTGACACGAACACTGAGGCCAAATGCTCCTGACTTCCAGTAAAACTGAATTCAGGTTGATTAGGAATTTTGAAGATCACTATCTTCCTGAAACAGTCTACTGAAGCATGATAGGAGGCCAACCAGTCCATCCCAAGGATAACATCAAAGGATTTTAGTGGGAGGACGATTAGATCGGCCTTCAATCTCCTATCCCCCATGTTAATCAGGCAAGATTTGCATACTGAGTCTACCCTCATAACATCACCATTTGGAAGAGCAATGTGCAACTCTTGCTCTAGAGGAACGGGTGTCAAAGATTCATCCTTGGCGAGATATGTGCGAGATACAAATGAATGCGTGGCACCTGGATCTACTAAGATTTGAGCATAAGTGTTGCCTACTTTAATTATACCTGGTCACAAAGTTTAATTTGTCTTAGATGTCATGAGGTTTAACATTACTTTTATCATTCATAATCAATGCATCCCATTGCATATGAATGAAATAATCTTAAATGAGTACTTAAGTAACAGGCATACTTATCACAACGGAGTTAGAAGCGGCAGCATTCTGCTGTGTGAGAGTAAAGACCCTTCCCTGGGTCCTATGGTGCTGCTGCTGGCCTCTACCCTATCCAAAGGAGGCTGCTACTCCCTCCGAAGGGGACAAGTGGCCATCTTGTGACCCACCTGCCCGCATATGAAGCAGGCACCAGTTGTCCCGCGGCACCACCTGCCTGGGTGGGAGTTTTTACATTGAGGGCAACGGGTTTCCATACTCTTCGGTTCTGAGGGGGCCTGATAAGGACCTTTCTTCTTGGCCTGCCCTGAAGACTGGCCAGAAGGAGACCCCTTCTTCTTCCTCTGTTGCTGCTCCCACTGCTTATGGACCACACCCATATCCCTCTCAATCACCAGGGCCTTGTTCACCACAGCGCTGAATGTGGAGAGTTCAAAGGCATTGACTGCTTGCATCAGTCTGGGCCTCAGTCTCTCGGTGAATTTGATGATCTTGGCTCTCTCAGTGGCCGCTATGTCCGGAGCAAACCGAGCCAACCGGGTAAACTTGGCTTCATACTACACCACAGAGAGATTTCCTTGCTCCAGTTTGATAAATTCCGACTGCATTTATCTCTGCACACTATTGGGGAAGTATTTGTCATAGAAGGCTTCTTTAAACTCTCCCCAGGAAATAGCCCGTCCGTCAACTCGCTGCTCCACAAGTAGCCACCAATCATATGCCTCCCCTTGGAGGAGGTAGGTAGCGAATCTAATTCGCTCCTCCTCTTGGCTACCATGAGCTGTAAAGGCTTTCTCCATCTCCCTCATCCATTTTTCAGCATCGGCAGGGTTAGTAGATCCACAAAAAGGAGCAGGGACCAAGCTCTTGAACTCAGCAAAGCTCCGGCCCCCTCCCCGCTAGGGCTGAGATGGAGCCGACTGAGCAGGCTGCAGCGGGAGAGGCAGGCCGAGTAGGCTGGATTTGCTGAATCTGTTGCTGCATGGCTTGCATAGCCTACAACATTCCCGCAAGAGCCTGAAGCAACTGGGCCTGAAATTATGGTTGATCATTGTCAGCCAGATTAACGGAACCAGAGCCTCTAGAAGCTTGCTGGCCTCCCTACTGGCCAGAGTCACAAACCTGGGAGTTCCCAATAGGCCGCAGACTCCTAGTGCGACGTGGCATTCTTAACTCCTACCAGGGTTAGGTTCCAGTCAATATCCTTGTAAACCACTAATTTCAGACTTTCAAAATATATTACTTGAAATTTCTAATAAAGTTATCACCCTCCCAATGTTATCCTAATGTTCTGCCTAGTGCCACAAAAGCTATCTAGTGTCATCTTGTGTTTGTCCCTAAGGTCAAACCTGGCTCTGATACCACAAAAGCTGTCACGCCCTAGACCCAATATTGGATCTAGGGGTGGCAATCCGTCGCATGCCTGGCATGCAAGGCGTCCCGAAATATAACATTTAATACAAGGAGAGGTAATAACTATATATCATCCAAACTCAAATTGTTCGTAATACAAACCATAATCATATGTTTTAGGCTACATGCCCAAAATACATAATTCAATAGGACTACAACAAAGTATTAGATCTAGGTTACTCTGATAGCTGCTCCAACTATCCCACATCCCATCTTCAGTTATGTGGCTCTGAAAAATTGTGAGATTTAAATGAGCTCACACTTAATAAGTAAGCCAACTATAATATAATATAATCACTTCATGCTTTTATCAACTCAAATTTCCATAATAAACATCTGCCAAGCTTCCATATTTCAAATACATTTTATCATGTTATCAAAACATGCATCATATGCTGAAAATAATTTTGAAAGCAATTTCTATATATAGCATTTCAAGAATATACAATTTCAGGATAAAACCACTGTGCCACTGTAAATAGCATGTAAAAATGCATTTTTATACCAATGTCCCACGGTCACACACTATGTACAGAATACCCCCCTCGGGTGTAACACCCCCCTCGGGTGTATCCTCCATAAATATCCCTTAGGAGTCAGGGTCCTGGAACCAGCGTCATGAACTCACATCATATCATATCCTGCTACAGCACACCCTATACCCCCCCCTATGAAGATGGGTCCCAGTGCCATGTGGCATAATATTGCCATGTCCTGTCACAGCACACCTCCTGGGTGTGTGTTCTCCATATACCCCCTATGGAGTTGGGTTACGGTCATGCAACATATCACATCATATCATATCATAGCGGATGATGATGGGACATATTATCATATACACAAAATATCATTTTCATGTCACATTTGCCAAATAGCATGTATCATTGCGAAAATGCAATCCATATTTTTCATAATTACAGTGATTTAAACATGTCAAATAAACATGCATAATTATAAAATCTTTAGCAATTTCAAAAGTCATGCCAATTGATTAGTTGTCTACATAGATACCAAATTATTTGCAAAAATAATAAACTAATCATAGTAAATGCTCATTTGCAAATAAGAGTACCAATCCATTTTCTCATTTTTTAAATAATGCAATATATATCAATATAGCATTTAACTACATAATTTTTATATTTTAATAATTCATGAAAATTATGATAAATGACTTGCTTACCTCCTGGCGCTAATCCAAAAATGTAATTCGGCTATTTAAGCACCTGGGTACCTACAACATCAATTTTTCAATTTTTAGTCCCCAAAATTAGCATATCAAAATAGCTTTTAACTCTACCCAGTTTAATCCCAGGGCCAACTTGGGGCTTGAATATCTCCCAATATATAAGCCCAAATTGGAAAATAAAAATACCCTAAGAAATTAGGATCAACACTGATCCGGGGCATATTTTTATTTTTTCATTTTTAACCCAATACGGGGTCCAAATCGTGGCCCAAAATTTGATTGCAAGCCGGCCCAACAGGGCCCAAAAGGAGAACGGCCCAGCCGGCCCGCTCCCCTTTCTCCCCCGCCTTCCCTGTTTCGTCTGAAACAGGGGAGATTTGTGCCGACGGCTAGGGCCGCCACCGGTCACTCCCTAGGGGGGGGGGCCGGCCGCTGACGATCAGCCCGGAGCTAGCCGCGGCCGCGCTCCCCCTCCTCTCTTTCTCTCCTCGTTCTCTCCAGTGGCTTTACCCATGCCGGTGGCACAGTCGGCCGGACCTCCACCGGACGCTGCCCAGGTGCCGGTGGAGGTCGCCCATTGCAGCCCGGGCCTGGCGAACCGGTGGGCACTTCACCTTCCAAAAGAAGGGAGGGCCGCCTGGCGGCCCTCCAGCGCCCTGCTCCGGCCGCCTTGAGTGGCCGAACTCACCTCTCCCCCTCCTTCGGCCGCCACGAGTGGTCGGGCATAGTAACGGAAGGAATTCCTCCGTTAAATTCATGGAAGAGGGGGGGGATTATCTGGGTGGTTGATGGTGATGGGTGGAGGGAGAAGACTCTCCTCTCCCTCCCCATTTATAATGGCGTGGGGAAGACCTCCCCTGCGCTCATGTGAAGAGGGGCGCCGCCCTTGTTGACTGATGGAATTGGGGAGCCACCCGTATGTAGGTACGGCTGCGGTGCCTTCTCCTCTTCGGTCCAAGATGATGGATCCTTACATGGTGAGGATCCGTGGGAGAACAGGGGCTCACATAAGCATTGTTATCTGAAGCATCTTTGCAGGGCTCAAATCAGCAACCTGCAAGGAGTCCCCAGTTTTTTAAGCCAATTTTTTTATCTCAAAAAAAATAAAAGAGCAAGTTGGAAAAAACTCTTTTTACTTATTGGTCTTGCCAATTAACGAAAAGCTGAATTGTAAAGGCTTGACTTATATTCTTAAGTTACAAGTAGACCGGGACAAAACCTAACAACTTCGGCATTGCCTAAGCTGTAATAAAAGGTCGCACCACTTAATGGCCAAAATTCACGTTCAAAGATGAGAATCCCAGAATACGTCCGTCATGGTTCCATTGGAGAAAAAGAAAAAAAAAAAAAAAAAAAAGAAACCGTGTGGATCCCAGATATGAATAATAAAAGTCTTAACTTTTGAGGTATTTTTTCCAGCGGCCTGAGGTGCTGGTCATGGTTGTAACGTCAAAAGAAATGGTGTGGGCCTCTGATATGAACAACGAGAGTCATTTTTTTCTAACGGCCGAAACGTCTTTCTAGTAGGGAGAGGCCTGACCTTTTTCTTCTTCGTCTCTTTTGGCGTCGTCTAGAAAGGAAGAAAAATTCGAGTTTTACCAAATAGGAAGGAATAGATTCATAATCTGCTTAATTAATAGAGCTTCGTAATTCCGGGGGAATAAGTGTTGCTGAGATGGCGATGATCTTAGAGGCTTTTGTCGGGAGTTATGTTTCTAAGCTAGCTGATTTCATCGAAGAAAAAGTGATGATGGTGTTAGGAGTGAAAGACGAGCTCAAAGGGCTTCAGGAGAAGTTGGAGAGCATAGGAGGCCTCCTCGATGATGCAGAGAGAAGGCGGCTCCAAGATCCAGCCATCAACAGGTGGGTGGTCAAGCTGAAAGACATCATGTATGATGCTGATGACATCATAGATCTCTGCAGAATGAAGGGTGAAAAGCGTGCGAGATCGTCAGATGATCAGGCGTCGACATCGCTGTTTGGGAATTGGTCGGCAAGTCATCTGTTCTCCAATATTCTTAGCACGAGTGAGTATAAATCTGCCCATGACATTGGCAGTAGAATTAAAACTTTGAATGATAGACTGAAGGAGGTCACGGAAGACAAAGTGGTAATTCACAGGCTGAAGCGTAGAAACAGAATGTCACAGTGAGTGGAGTGAATTCTAGACAGACCTCTCCTCTTGTTGAATTTGACCTCGTAGGAAGAGACATCGAGAATGCTACCAAGGTCTATGAAGATTTACCATCCTACCTCAAACAGTGCTTTCTTTACTTTTCTCTATTTCCAGAAGATTATCAATTCTATCGTTATGAGCTTGTGCAGTTCTGGGTGGCTGAAGGGTTTGTGAAAACCCAAGAAGATGCAAGGATGGAAGAGTTAGCAGAGCAATACTATGAAGAGTTGATAAGAAGGAACATTCTGCAACCTATTCATGTGGTATGGGGATGGGTCGTATGTCAGTTGCATGATCTCTTGCGATCTCTTGCTCAGCTTTTGACACAAGATGAAAGTTTCTATGGAGATGTAGATGAGTTAAAAGCCAACACTTTGTCAAAGCTTCGGCGCTTGTCAATTGCAAGAAGACGAGAGACAGCAGCAGTCCCTAGTTCTTTAATGGAAGAGAATTGTTTGAGGACCCTGATCCTGTTTCAGAGCCCATCAAGTTTGGAAAATGATTTGCTCGTGAGATTAACTCATCTCCGTATCTTGCATCTAAAGTGGACAGATATTGGGAGCATACCGGATTCTATCGGAACCTTAACACACCTTAGACTCCTAGATCTTAGTCTTACAAATGTTTCCACACTACCGGAATCTATTGGTTTCCTTACAAACCTACAAATATTGAAACTCGGATATTGCAGCCGCCTGCAGACGCTTCCCAAGAGCATCACTCGGCTTTTCAATCTCAGATGTCTGGATTTTTTTGATACATCATTCAGTTTTGTGCCTAAAGGTATTGGAAAATTAGAACAACTTGTTGAACTCGATGGATTTATTGTGGGCGATGATGGGAACGGCGGTGAAGAAGCGCAAGGCTGTGAATTGGAAGAGTTCCAGAGTCTCTCCCGCCTCACAATTCTCGGCATACACAGATTGGAGAGGGAATCATACAGGGCTCGAATTTTGGACAATAAATCCTGCTTAAAGGAATTAATGCTAACATGCAGACCAAAAAACGTGATGGCCGATGAAGAGATTCATCGGATCGAGGAGATATTTGAGGACTTGACCCCTCCGAAATGCATAGAACATTTGGACATAATTAATTTCTTTGGCCGAAGGTATCCTAGCTGGATGATGTCATCGATTTTTGGAGATTATCTTCCTAACCTGAAATATTTGAAGCTTATTGGATGCGAACCATGCCGAGAGCTTCCACCGCTGGGCCAGTTGCCTCAATTGACCACTCTTAAAATTGACCGTGCAACTGCAGTTGTATCAATTGGCACTGAATTTCTCGGCAGCGGTGTAGGGCAGGGATCACATACAGCAAGGCCAACTTTCTTTCCCATGCTCGAAACCCTGCACTTATCCTCCATGGACGAATGGGAAGTATGGGAGTCAACAATCAGCATCTCAGTCAGCGTTGTTGCTGCTTCATCTAAAGGAATTGCAAGTTTTTCATTGTCCCAAGTTGAGAGGAGTCGAAAACCTCCCTTTTTTATCAAATCAGCTAGGGATCTCAAATTGCAATTGTTTGGAAAAGGTCTCAAATTTACCTGCTATAAAGACACTACGCATATCTCATTGCTCAGCATTGAGGTGCCTGGAGAATCTGGATGCACTGCAGCGCCTGAAGTTGTATGATGCATCCATGGACAGCCTCCCCGAGTGGATTTTGAGACTTCTTCAAGAACGACAGCACCCTCGTCAAGACAACCTTGAGTTGATCCTAGATTGCAATGTCCGCCTGCTTGCGAGGTGCCTGAGGGGATGCCCAGACTGGCCCATCATCCAACAGTTCTCCCAAGTCAGTGCCTATGCTTCCACCAACACTGGACAAGCATATATACCTTATACCAAGGTACTTTTTAGCTATCAAACCAACCTTGAGTCTTGGTGGCTCAAACCATAAATAGAGTCTTTCCCAACAACATTTTATTTTCTCCAAAGGTGCTTTTTAGCTCATCTCGTACCTTGTTACTGAATGTTGCCATGCATCAACTTTATTTCTCACTTTCCTATCAGTGTTCCCTATGTATCAGTGTTCCCTATGTAATTTCTGTATACTGGACTTTCAAAGGAATCCATGATCAGTGAAACATGTAAGTATAGAGAGCTGTAGGCTAAGTTCTGAGAACTCTTCAGAGTTAGATCTTTGTTGTACCATTTAGAATTCTCCTAATCACTAACTCCATCTTCTTATTCAACATACTTTGCAAGCTCAAAAAATAGTAAACTGAGTTTTCCTTTTAGGTCTAGCCATTTCTCTTATCAAACTTTTTCATCATGCTAAAGGTTAAGGTGTGCCCATAGAACTGCACTTTAGCATATAGCACCTGAAATAACTCAAAATCATAGCATTTGCTAATGTAAAATTTTTCTCGTTGTATTAGTACCAGAGGCCCGAACATTATAAAAGGCTGCTATAGAACATACTACACTAGTATGTGTCCAAAACTACTATAGCGGCCACCATTACAAGTTTTTAAACAATATTTAATATGGTTATCGATGCATTAAATTGGTCAAGGGCAAGATGCACTTGCCTGCTTTATTTAACCAATATAAAGGGAGCTTAAGAAAGGTTCCTAGTAGAACGCATTTCAACAAGTTATAATTAGCAATTTTGCATCATTAAGTTCTCTTAGTATTTTTTTTTTTAATCATGTAGCTAGTCCAATGCCCCTCGAATGGACATTAGTTGAATTTGTAGTAAACCATTAGCATGGAGAAATTTAGAGGCCTAAGTCAATAAAAATAATAATAATAAGTCCATATAAGCCAATGCCACCTTTACCTCTAGTCCCAGTTTCCACAAAAGTAATGTCAAAACCATCCCTAGGAAGCTATAGGCCATTTGGTAGCCAATATAATGTAATTGTGGCCTCAACTAAAGCCTTGTGATCAACCCTAGCCAGTTTGAAGGGAGCTTGGATCTCTTTGGCTCCAGACTGCTATGATGGTAAAATTTTACAATCTAGGATGGCTGTTTCGGACGAAATGTTGGGCTGAACCCACCCCAAAGCCTAAGACAAATCCCCAAAATTTGTGTCAAACTAAACCTTTTTTTCTTTCGTAGCTTACACCAACTAATATTTACCTCCATGTCTTCTTCAAAAAAATTTAGGATTCCAAACATACATAATAGAATTGGAATAGAGATGCCCAAATCACATCTAGATTGGATGATTGAAGCTCCCATACAAACAAAATGAAAGCCAGCCCCAGAATGAAGAAAACTAAAATTATAGGGGAACAAGCGAATGGACCTACAGGTGAAATTGATCAAAGCCATGGGGTGGCCCAAGGTAGCAAGAATCTTCATAATAACCTCCCACAATGCGAGACCTAAGTCGCCATGCCTTGTTGAGAGGGGAACAATGACTGTGCACAGAGGATGATACGTAAGAACTATTGACTTCTTAGGTTGCATGGAAATGGATGTGAGGAGAGGGAAGAAGGCAAGAGGAGAGATAAAAGGACAATTCTCTTTAATTGGGGTTTTTGGAGGATTTAAGTTGTCTTTAGGATCCTAGTTAGGTCCCAACCGTGAGGGATATAGCCAGGCCTAAAATTTATTAACACTCTGAGTTTAAGCTTACCAAGAAATTAAATGCACCTCGGTTTCCGGGTCTAAACCTACCCCATGACCCTAAACCCACATCCCAAGCCTAGGGCTTTGGCCTTCATGCACTCAAACTAGGTCTCCATTTAGCCAGCAAATAACACTACACAATATGTGCTAGCAAAACCTACTGGACAACTTTTGTGGAACAAGAACTAACAAGAATAAATACGCCATAAGGAAGAAAAGGCTTCTGTCAAAGATATATATTCTTTTTAAAGAACATTTCCTTTGGTTCACAAGAAAGAGAGCTAATCGGACCAGGCAACCAATTATTTAATGTTATTCAATATGAACAAGAACATATATAGCATTAACATAATATAGTAGCAATCAATAGCTATTAACGTAATATGTTCTTTTATTCTTCAATCATAGTATAAGATGATCAAGGATCATATTAGCTACAGTAATCGCTGCATGGAAGAGATTATGGAGCTATTTGGAGTGAACATTTTCATCCAAATTTTTAGATATTTTGTTGGCATCTAAAATACCTAATTTTGAGAATATGACGCTACCAGGGGAGGGGTTTTAATCTTTGATTCCCAATGTTAATTTTTCATTCCCATGATATGGGTATATTTTCTATATTATTTTTATCAAAATTGCCTCTCACCTTAAAGTATATTTTCTTACCAAAAAAGTGCCACCCTCCCACCATTTGGCTGGATAATGGAAACCTGACAGACGGAAGATGCCTGCAAAAAGGAACTCACCACCATCCTTCCATCGCCCATGCAGCCCTCTTTTATCAAAAAAACTCAATGGAAAATAGTCAAGCAATGCTTCCACAAGTATGCTATTTTTTGACTAAAGATTTATTTTCGATGTTTTTTTCTCAAATCACCAAGAGAGAGAAAGAAGGAAAGCACTTTGCCAATGTTTTCCTTGCCATATTAGAGGAGGCTAAGGAGGAGTGTATCCATAGAGAGATTAAACAAAAGAGAGAAGGGTGGTATTAAAAGGATGATTTTTGTTTCGCTGTGTTTTTTTTTTCTTTTTTTTTGCTTTTCATTCATTATGGCTATTTTGTTCCTATTTTTACCATTTATTTCTGTTACTTATATATCAAAGAACAGGGATACAAGTAATATCCCTATTCTTTTAATTGAAGAATAAAAAATGAGCCATATCCCTATTCTATTACTTATAAAATCTTTATCAAAGAATAAGAATATAAACTATATCACTATTTTTTTAACTAAAGAAGAGATGAGAGATTACAATTGGTGTCTTTTTTGCCCCTCTCATCTCTTAAGAATAGTTTTTGGCTTGAAAGAGAGAGAGAAAGTAGCAATGAAACCAAGAATAGAGATGATCAGCTTACGACTTTGTGGACTAGAACTATGGTAGGTTAGGGATAAAAATCATCTATATAGCTTATAGGTTTAGGTCTCAATGGGTTAGGTTCGTTTTAGATTTGATTACATTCATACATATATTATGTCTCGTCATAAAGGGGGCTAAATAGCAAATTTAGGCTCAAGACAGTTAGATTTTGAGGGATATTAGGTTGAAGTTTTCAATAAGAGAGTGAGAGAGAGAGAGAGGCTATCAAGGACGGTTTGAAGTAAATATTTTCATACAAATTCTTAAATAAATTGATCGGCGTATAAAATTTTAGCCTTTGAAGTGCAACAAATTATTCCTAGAGATTTTAATGGCATACAATTTGGGGAATGTAAGATTAACAAGGAGAGGGGTGTTTATCTTTGATTCCTAGTTAAAATAAAGGATTACTATGAAAATTTGACACTTTCAACTCCAAACAATCCCTTATTTCTTTGTGCTTTTAAGCTATTTGGTAGGACATCCCCTATTTTTTCCTTTACCTTAAGAAGCAATGTAGCAAAAGAATAGAAAGATAGAAATTATTATTTGATAGACTTAGATATATATGCTATTATGCTAAGTTGCAGTCTGTCCAAGGGTTAGAACCTAGGTCAATTAATATGTAATAAAAGGTTTGTTTACAAAAAGTTTATTTTTTTGGTCTATAGATATATATTTTTAGTCCTAGCCTATGATGATTAAAGCAAATAATTCGTAATATATTAGGTATCAAGAAATTAAGCAATAGTATCTATAGAAATAACTTATATTTATTCAGAACAATAAGAATGCTTGCAAAATGTTCTATCACAAGATATGAAATTATAGAAGTAGAGGAATCTTGTTCCAGCTAAAATTATGATAGAAAAATCCTTGTAGAAAAATCCTAATCTGACTAAATATTATGGAGTCAAGTAGCACAAATTATATAAAAACTTATTTTTCTTTACTTTAAATATTTCTCAATTCATTCGATTAAGCCTCAATCAAACTAATCCTCTATGATTCATCTCAACAACCACGCCTCCTCTTACCTTTTTTTCCTCTTAATTATCTTTGAACATTGTTATTTTTTAATAAATTCCCCTTTATAGTGGTCCCTAAAATATCAATATATAATTTTACAAATAATTTGAGAATGATCAATACGTCAAATAAAATTAAAAAATTGAATCAAGATTCAGGCTTAGATCGACTTCTTAAATTTTATTTCAAATTGTCATTTTCTATATTTCAACTATATTTTTAATTACTTGAAAAGAACCAATTACTTGACCTGATTCTAATCATCCTAAACCCCATCCTAAACAAACAACCATGTTGGATCTAATATATTTTTATAAAGCCAATCACCTGATCCGCTAATATATTAGATTAGATTTTTTGAACATAAAGTCAAACTGGGTCAGCCTTAACAAAGCACAAATCCTGCCCAACCTATTTTCAGCCTAATGTAGCAAGGCAATTGATGTGGCCAATTGACTTCATGAGCTATAACGATCGTATCTGAGCTTGACCTCGATAAGCAATTTCTAGATGGCCTCTTCCTAGGTAGCCTTCCTCAAGATGACTTCCTCCTAGGTGGCTCTGTGCTTCTAGGCGGCCTCCTCCTAGGCGACCTTTCTAAAGACAACTTTTTCTTAGACGGTCCTACGCTCCTAGGTGGCCTCTCCTCCTAGAAGACTTCAATTTCCATTTCTATCCCACCTCTCCACAGCCAACTGGCTCTCTTCGGCATGCGCTAAGGCATTTATGACATGCCACATTCATGACATGTACATTTATAATGGCCACATTGGTCTCCTCCCTCTCTCTCTCTATTTCGCAACATCCCAAATGATTTGATCAGCCAAAGGCTGAGGTGGCAGAGAATAAATTCTCTCCCTCCACCCACAGCAAAATAGTTGCACCCAAGAAATATGCACTATTTTAGGAGAGAGGACTCAGCCATAGACAGCTAGAGATCGGCCATATGAGGGAAGACAGGGAGCAGGGACACGGTAGGGTCAATGTCCTATCCAAGAGGTCGGCCGACAACAGCAACCCCCTTCGCCCCCGTACAAGGGGCGGTAGCTCCATCCCGGCTCTTCCAACAACGAAGCACAACGCGTCTCCATCCAGGCCAGTCCCATCCTCACATGAGGGCGAGGCAGTGCGGGTCGCCAGGGCTCCATCTACCATACTAATTTAAGGTACTACCTTGAGATAGCTTCATATGTATTCTTATCAAGTGGTGTGGGTGTGAGGAGTGAGAAAAAGAATAGGAAAGCGAATGAAAGCGTGGCCATTGGCTAATTTGGTCAGGAAAGTAGAAAGAGGAATAAATTAAGAGAGAGAGAGAGAGAGGTACTGGTGTGAGCTGCGAGGAGAGAGGGGGGAGGGGGTTATAACTTATAAGAAGAGACAAAAGGAGGGCAAAGTGGTGGGTATGGGTGGCGTGGACGAGCTAAGCATGCAGTGGGCCAGCGCTCTCGTAACGTGATTAGTGCTTAATTTCACAAGATCCAACTGGATCGTTTTGGCCGTTAGAGATAGGGGGAAGAAAGACATCCCCATGGCTCTTGTTTTGCTGCTAATTTTATGATATGGATTGGACTACTGACCTACCGTGTCCAAAAGGACACCACTAGAGAGAACGAGACTTATTCTAGAGATCCCAGATTAGAGCTAGTTATTTTGTGATGGCATTCTATATATCATGTCAAAAATATGTGTACTAATTAATTAATTAATACCGTTGAGATACAAGGAAAGTAGTTCAAAGATTCACATGCCTGATAATTAAAACAAATTGGCGTTCAATCCATCAATGGATCGAATTAATTATAGCTTTTAATTAACGTTGATCAACCCTTATGTTATAACATCCGATTCATTATACTATTATTCTTTAATTTTTGGTTCTTTTCATGTACAATAAAAAGATCAGAAATTAAAAAGAAATAATATAATGGATCCAATGTTATATGTTTGGCTAATAAGAACTAAATGAATGGCGGGATGGGGCATTAATTTGCTATAAGAACTTTGAATACCTTCTACAATATTCCTCTCATGGTTTCATGCTTTCAGATATATACAATATATAGAATTTGTTTCATGCCATGTTAGTGGAGCTTATAAATTTATAATGGTCTGTGAAAACGGTCAAAGATTTATTGTATGTATCTTACCAAATTACTAAATATCAATATATGTATTCTTATCAAGTGGCTTTCCTCATCCAAGGCCTATTATCCTTGATGGATGCATGAGACAAGTTGCCATACAAGTAAAAAGATAAAATGGCATCTAAAAACCATTGCAGAAATAAGTTAGGGCAGTAATTTGGTAAGATATATCTACCGAGAAAGTCCTCATATGTATCTTGGAAGAATGATGATTCCATTAGTAATGGAGGTGAGAATACTTGATCCAGACCATCATTAGTCTCAGTAATTGTGTTCCATGCATTACCCTGAGCTGGCTGAAGTAGTTCTGCCTGGTTTTTATAATCATCAAGCCCATTCAACTTATCTGAGACAACCTGCATCGACTTGAAGTGGCTCTTGATGTCTGAAGGGGGATCTTTTGTATTCCTAGAGACACAGGCTCAGAGGTAGGCACTGGGCTGTGCCGCCCATGGCACGACACGGCCCAGGCCCAGTACCGGGCCATGCCGGGCCTAGAAAATTTTTTCTATTGGCCCAGCACGGCACGGCCATGACGGGCATGGACCGGCCCACCGTGCCGTGCCGGCACGGCCCAACTGGGCCGACACGGCCAACCTGGGCCGTGCCTGGCACGGCCCAGGTGGGCCTGAGCCGTGCCGGCCCAGGTGGGTCGTGCCTTGTACGCCTGGGCCGTGCACGGCTTAAATAAAAAAAATTGTAAAAAAAATATTTTTTTCTGATAAATTAAAAAATTATTAGAAATAAAGAAATTTTATTAATATAAAGCTACCTTAATGGTGGTGGGGGGTTTGGCATAGACCCCCTACCAGTTTATTAATTTAAAATCAAAATGGTACATAAGGGAAGGGGGCTAGGCCTGACCATCGGAACATAATACAATAAGTAAGGAGAAAAAAATAGAAAGATCGCAACCGTCGGATCATCGCCGATCGGATGGATCGCAACTGTCGGATCGATCATCACCGATCGAGATCATGGCATGGATCGATCGCAACCATCGGATCGTTTCCGATTGGATCGATCGCAATCGTCGGATCCATCATCGCTGATCAGGATTATGGCTTGGATCGATCGCAACCATCGAATCGTCTCTGAACGGATGGATCGCAACCATCGGATCGAATATCGCCGATCGAGATCATGGCTTGGATCGATCGCAACCGTCGGATCATCTCTGATCGGATGGATCGCAATCGTCGGATCGAATATCGCCGATCGGGATCATGGCTTGGATCGATCGCAACCGTCGAACCATCTCCGATTGGATTGATCGCAACGGTCCGATCGATCATCGTCAATCGAGATCATGGCTTGGACCGATCGCAACCATCAGATCGTCTATGATCGGATGGATCGCAACCGTCGGATCGATCATCGCCGATCGAGATCATGGCATGGATCGATCGCAACCATCGGATCATCTCCGATCAGATCGATCGCAATCGTCGGATCCATCATCGCCGATAGGGATCATGGCTTGGATCGATCGCAATCATCGGATCATCTCCGATCGGATTGATCCCAATTGTCTGATCGATCATCGCCGATCGGGATCATGGCTTGGATCGATCGCAACCGTCGGATTGTCTCCGATTGGATGGATCACAACCGTCAGATCGATCATCGTCAATCGGGATCATGGCTTGGATCGATCGCAGCCGTCGGATCATCTCCGATCGGATTGATCGCAACGGTCGGATCGATAATCGCCGATCAGGATCATGGCTTGGATCGATCGCAACTATCGGATCATCTTCGATCGGATGGATCGCAATCGTTGGATCTATCATCATCGATCGGGATCATGGCTTGGATCGATCACAACCATCGGATCGTCTTCGATCGATCGATCGCAATCGTCGGATCCATCATCGCCGATCGGGATCATGGCTTGGATCGATCGCAACTGTTGGATCGTCTCCGATCGGATTGATGGCAATGGTCCGATCGATCATCGTCGATCAGGATCATGGCTTGGATCGATCGTAATCATCGAATCATCTTCGATCGGATGGATCGCAACCGTCGGATCGATCATCACCGATCGGGATCATGGTTTGGATCATCGTGATCGCAACCGTCGGATCGATCATCGCCGATCGGGATCATGGCTTGTATCGATCGTAGCCGTCGAATCATCTCCAATTGGATTGATTGCAACGATCGAATCAATAATCGCAGATCAAGATCATGGCTTGGATCGATCGCAACCGTCGGATCATCTCTGATCGGATGGATCGCAATCGTTGGATTGATCATCGCCGATCGGTATCATGGCTTGGATCGATTGCAATCGTCGGATCATCTCCGATCGGATCGATCGCAGTCGTCCGATCCATCATTGCCGATTGGGATCATGGCTTGGATCGATCGCAATCGTCTGATCATCTTCGATCGGATTGATCACAATGGTCCGATCGATCATCGTTGATCGGGATCATGGCTTGGATCGATCGCAATCGTCGGATCGTCTTCGATTAGATAGATCGCAATCGTCGGATCGATCATCGCCGATCGGGATCATGGCTTGGATTGATCGCAACCATCAGATCGTCTTCGATCGGATTGATCACAATCGTCGGATCCATCATCGCCGATAGGAATCATAGCTTGGATTGATCGCAACCATAGGATCATCTCCGATCAGATTGATCCCAACTGTCCGATCGATCATCGCCGATCGGGATCATAGCTTGGATCGATCGCAACCGTCGGATCATCTCCGATCGGATTGATCGCAATGGTCGGATCGATAATCACCGATCAGGATCATGGCTTGGATTTATCGCAACCGTCGGATCATCTTCAATCGGATGGATCGCAATCGTTGGATCGATCATTGCCGATCGGGATCATGGCTTGGATCAATCGCAACCGTCGGATCATCTCCGATCGGATCAATCGCAATCGTTATATCCATCATCGCCGATCGGGATCATTGTTGGGAATTGTATCCTAAAGCCAATCATTTGATGATTGTGCTGATGTAAATTGTATATAAATTGATATATTAATAAAAGTTATTTGGCAGTTTATTCATTACAAGAACATCTTCTTAATACTCCTGAAAGTAATGAAGCCCTTAGGATCTTCCTCACGATAAAGAAGGATTTATCTTAGAAGGTCCTTAAAAGAGTTCGCGACCAAATGATATACTATGATAGGGCCATAGTACTATCAATTATAGGACGTTGTATATCATATTTGTTGGTTATCTTTAGAGGTGGGCACTGGGCCGTGCCGCCCATGGCACGGCACGGCCCAGGCCCTGATGGGCCGTGCCAGGCACGGCCCGGCATTGCTACAGTACCGGGCCGTGCCGGGCCCAGAAAATCTTTTCTGTTGGCCCAGCACGGCACGACCCATGACGGGCCTGGGCCGGCCCATCGTACCGTGCCGGCACGGCCCACCTGGGCCGTGCCTGGCACGGCCCAGGTGGGCCTGAGCCGTGCCAGCCCAGGTGGGCTGTGCCAGGCACAGCTTAGGGGGCCTGGGTCGTGCCAGGCACGGCCCACCTGGGGCTTGGTCCATGCACAGCTCAAATAAAAAAATTTATAAAAAATATATTTTTTGATAAATTAAAAATTATTAGGAATAAAAAAAATTTATTAATATAAAGCCACCATAATGGTGGGGGGTTTGGCACAGACCCCTACCAGTTTATTAATTTAAAATTTAAATAGTATAGAAGGGAGGGGGGCTAGGCCTGACCTCTAGAACATAATACAATAAGTAAGAAGAAAAAAATAGAAAGATCGCAACCGTCGGATCATTGCCGATCGGATGGATCGCAACCGTCGGATCGATCATCACCGATCGGGATCATGGCTTGGATCGATCGTAACTGTCGAATCATCTTCGATGGGATAGATCGCAACCGTTGGATTGATCATCCCCGATCGAGATCATGGCTTGAATCGATCGCAACCATCGGATCGTCTCCGATCGAATCGATCGTAATGGTTCAATCGATCATCACCAATCGGGATCATGGCTTGGATTGATCGCAATCGTCGGATCGATCATCGCCGATCGGGATTATGGCTTGGATCAATCACAACTGTCGAATTGATCATCATCGATTGGGATCATGGCTTGGATCGATCGAAGACGTCGGATCATCTCCGATCGGATTGATCACAATGGTCCGATCGATCATCGCCGATCGGGATCATAGCTTGGATCGATCGCAATCGTCGGATCGTCTCTGATTGGTTAGATCACAACCATTCGATCGATAATAGCAGATCAGGATCATGGCATGGATCGATCACAACCATCGGATTGTCTCTGATTAGATCGATCATTACCGATCGGGATCTTGGCTTGGATCGATTGCAACCGTCGGATCGTCGCCGATCGAATGGATCACAACCGTCGAATCGATCATCGTCGATCAAGATCATGGCATGGATTGATCGCAACCATCGGATCGTCTCCAATCGAATCGATCACAACCATCGGATTGATCATCCCTGATTGGGATCATAGCTTGGATCGATCGCAGATGTTGGATCATCTTCGATCAGATGGATCGCAATAGTCTGATCGATCATTGTCGATCGAGATCATGGCTTGGATCGGTCGCAACCATCGGATCGTCTCAGATCGGATGGATCGCAACTGTTGGATTGATCATCACCGATTGGGATCATGGCTTGGATCGATCGCAACCATCGGATCGTCTCCGATCGGATTGATCGCAACCGTCGGATTGATCATCGCCGATCGGGATCATGACTTGGATCGATCCAGACATCGAATCGTCTCCGATCGGATAGATCACAACCATCGGATTGATCATCGCCGATCGAGATCATGGCTTGGATCGATCGTAGACGTCGGATCATCTCCGATCAGATGGATCGCAACCGTCGGATTGATCATCGCCGATCATGATCATGGCTTGGATCGATCGCAGACATCGGATCGTCTCTGATCGGATTGATCGCAACAGTCCGATCGATCATTGTCGATCGGGATCATGGCTTGTATCGATCGCAACCATCGGATCATCTCCGATCGAATGGATCGCAACTGTTGGATTGATCATCGCCAATCGGGATCATGGCTTGGATCGATCGCAACCGTCAGATCGTCTCCGATTGGATGGATTGCAACCATCGGATCGATCATCCCCGATCGGGATCATGGCTTGGATCGATCGCAATCGTCGGATCGTCTCCGATCAGATTGATCGCAATGATCCAATCGATCATCGTCGATCGGGATCATGGCTTGGATCGATCGCAATCGTTGGATCATCACCGATCGGATGGATCGTAACTGTCGGATCGATCATCCCCGATCGGGATCATGGCTTGGATCGATCGCAACCGTCGGATCGTCTCCGATCGAATTGATCGCAACGGTCCGATCGATCATCGCCGATCCGGATCATGACTTGGATCGATCGCAACCATCGGATCATCACCGATCGGATGGATCGCAACCGTTGGATCGATCATCGCCGATCAGGATTATGGCATGGATCGATCGCAACCATCGGATCATCTCCGATCAGATCGATCGCAATCGTCGGATCCATCATCGCCGATCAGGATCATGGCTTGGATCAGCTGGCTGGTGCCTAGGTGCACAGTATGCTCCTGGCACCAGCCGTGTCATGGCATGGCCCTTGTGGGCCGTGCCATGGCACGGCCTACACAATGGCCCAGCAGGGCCGTTCTAGCACGGCCCAGCAGGGCCGTTCTAGCAGGGCCGTTCTAGCGCTGGGCCGTGCCAAAATGGCCCTTCTGGGCCGTGCCATGGCACGGCCCAGCAATGGCCCAGCAACGGCCCTGCTAGGCCGTGCCATGGCACGGCCCACAAAATGGCCCAGAAGGGCCATTTTGGCACGGCCCAGCAACGGCCCTACTGGGCCGTGCCAGGCACAGCCCGTGGCCCATTTCTTGATGGGTCACGGGCCGTGCCGAATTTGAATTTTTTTTTTAGTGGGCCGTGCCTGGCACGGCCCATCTGTTAATGGGCTGTGTCAGGCACAGCACGGTAATTTTTCTGGCACGATGGGCCTGGGCCGTGCCTGGCACGGCACGGCCCAGTGCCCATGCCTAGTTATCCTCTTAACCAAGGAGTGTAGAGACACTGGTATGACATACAGGTAAAAGTGTAGGAGTACATTTCACTGAACATGACTCATTTCTGGATACTCTCCTGTCAAGAGTTAATCCGAGAAGATATAGGTATAAGTATCCTTCAGACCTGAAGATCACAACCAGTGGCTTACAAGCAACTCATTGTACTTAGGTGCCGGACCACCTGGATTTCTAATCCAGCTACGAAAGGTTACTGGGTGCAGTCAAGTACTTGTGGTAGTCAGTTGTGGATCAAGATGGAATTTGACCTATCCTATTAAAAGGAGAAATGCTTGTGTTTCAATTTAGCAAGACCTTGGCCAAGGCACTTCATGTGAAAGTCACATGATCACTAAAGTTGAAATCACTTTATGGATTTGCTATTTAGAGTTGACAGGCTCTTAAGCCATCCTTAGCATTTGTGGTCAAGAGGATGAATTATACGGTAACTATTTCTTAGGGTTCTTAGAGTTTGCTCGGCAACTCTTCAACATATCCGGACATCGGGTTCCATTGCTAGATGGGCACATTGATTAGTATAGAAAGTTATTTCTATGCTACCGGCTTAGGTTCAAACCTAGAGAGTCACACGCATAGAAGTTTCCTAGGATGATCTATTTGCTGATCAACGATTGAGAATCGTATATGATTTAATTAATCAATTTGATTGATTGAATTATCTCAATTGGGTTAAGTACAATTGAATAAGATTCAATTTGATTTAAGTCTATTAGAAGGACAAGTCAATTTTAAATATTGATTTAAAATTAGACTTGATTTGAATTTAAATAGATTCAGGACTAGCCAAATTTGATTTGG
>UESW01004928.1:63777-141121 GCA_900491605.1 Calamus simplicifolius | reverse complement strand
AGAGTTTCTTTAAGATTCATGAATTTATTGTCAAACTCAGTCTTCATTCTATCCTCTTGATCATCAAGAAGACTCTTGAGCTGCATTAACTGAAGATCTGAAAAACCAACTGATGAAGAAGATGACTGATCAACCATCGGAGCAGGAGAAGGGGCCGGAACTGGAACAGAAGAGCTAGGAGGCACAGGTGATGAATGTCTAACTGAAGGTCCAGGTGCCTCAACATCAGCGGCTCTATCTTCCAACATACTTTTCCTTTCCCATCTACCATCTTCTTCACAAATCCCATCCTATGAATAGTAGCCAAGCTATAGTAATCAGTGTGTCTCAAATTTCTCATTGGCTCACTATCGGAAATGATTATCCCTTGGCTTTGAAAAATCTTAGTTAATATCATGCCATAGGGTAGACTAGATTTCCTCTTGCTCCCACAGTCAGCAATGTACCAAATTATCATATTCGGAAGATTGATAGGTCTCCAGTCACTATAGCATCCATAACAAAAATGTCTCTCTCAGATACATAATCAAATCTCCCAGTCTTAGGGAATAGAATCCTACTACAAATGTTATGGAGAAGCCTTAATTCCAAGGATAGTTGATTTGCATGGACTTCTTCAAAACCAACAATTTCTTTATTTAACAATCTTGATAGAGCTGGGCTCCTATCATCAGGTGAAAAAGTAGAAGTACCAGACACTGGAAGTTCCAAAAGTCTTGAGAGTAAATCCACTGTCACATTTATCCTATTTCCTCTAATGATGCTGACCAATCCATTATCTCCTCTTGACAGATTTTTATAAAATTCTTTAACCAAGGCTGGGTAGGTTGGACAATCTAAAGAACATATTTTCTCCCATCCCATTTCAATTAACTGTCTTCCTACAAGAAAACCTTCTGCCTCAAATAGTTCAAAATCAACCTTTCTCCCGGTTGTAATCACTCTATCGGCTAGACGGTCTACCTGAGATGTGGCCGTAGCAGGAGAAGCACTCGGAGTTGAAGAGGATGAGGTGGAATCCATGCTCGGAGAGGGTTCGCGAGCGGGACGCCTCACAGTCTTCTTCACCGCCTTCTTCCTTTTCATCCCGGCCGCTCCAAGGCTAGAACCACGGGTTTTAGGTGCCATTTGATTTAGTGGAAAGGTTAATCAAGGATTTCTAAGGATTTGGTAGGTTGGGAAAAACTTTGGAGAGAGATTTTGATTGATTTGAGAAGATAGAAGTGAACGAGGAGTCGACTCTGCCCTAGATAAATCGACCTGGGACCACTTCGAGTCGGCTCCCGCAAAGTGTGGGTCGACTCCGGGTAGTCACAGAAATCTATCCCGAAGTGGAGTCGACTCGCACAGAGATGGGGTCGGCTCCAGAGTTTCAGCAGAAACATGGAGTCGACTCCGATACTGACCGAGTCGGCTCCGAGACCATTTCAGAGCAAAAACATAAAGTTTCAGAGAATCTGAAATGTGTCCGGATATTGATCATAAAAATTGATAAAAAATCATTGGATTTTAATAGATCAATTAGATATGAATTCTAGATAAGATTTCCTTAAAGATCAAAGAGTAGAAGAGTTCTAGATAATTTTTCTTAGGGGTTTCAAAATCATTCTAATGGATCACAAATCCCTAACTCTCCTCTAAGATAACAGAATCTTTCTTCACTCAAGGGTTTTGTAAATATATCAGCTAATTGATCTTCAGTATTAACATAATCAAGACATATTTCTCCATTCGTTACATGTTCTCTAATAAAATGATATCTAATTTCTATGTGTTTTGTCCTAGAATGTTGAATTGGATTTTTTGTTAGATTAATTGCACTTGTATTGTCACATTTTATAGGTGTTTTGTCAAGTGTGATACCATAGTCTTCAAGTTGTCGCTTAATCCATAGGATTTGAGCACAGCAACTTCCAGCTGCAACATATTCAGCTTCAGTAGTTGATAATGCAACTGAATTTTGCTTTTTGCTAAACCATGAGATTAAGTTACTTCCTAAGAATTGGCATGCACCACTTGTGCTTTTCCTATCTAACTTACATCCAGCATAATCAGAATCAGAATATGCAATTAAGTTCAATGTTGAGTCTCTAGAATACCATAAGCCTACATTTTTTGTTCCATTTAAGTATCTTAGTATTCTTTTAACAGCAATTAAGTGAGATTCTTTAGGTTCTGATTGAAATCTAGCACATAGACAAACAGAGAACATTATATCAGGTCTACTAGCAGTTAAGTAGAGTAGAGATCCGATTATACCTCGATAATACTTTTGATCAACTTTCTTACCTTCCTCATCTTTGTCTAACTTGCATGAAGGACTCATTGGAGTTCCAAGGGGTTTCATTGAATCCATACCAAACTTTTTGAGTAGTTCCTTGTGTACTTGGTTTGGTTGATGAAAATCCCTTCCTTTTCTTGTTTGATTTGGAGTCCAAGGAAGAAGTTGAGTTCTCCCATCATGCTCATTTCAAACTCACCCTGCATCAACTTAGCAAATTCTTGACATAGAAGATTGTTAGTAGCACCAAAAATAATATCATCAACATATATTTGAACTACTAATAAATCTTTACTTTTCTTTTCAAAAATAATGTTTTATCTACATTTCCTCTTATAAAATCATTTTCAATTAAGAATTTACTTAATCTATCATACCATGCTCTAGGTGCTTGTTTCAAACCATATAATGCTTTGTGCAATTTAAAAACGTGATTTGAAAATTCATGATCTTCAAAACCTGGTGGTTGTTCTACATACACTTCTTCATTTATAAATCCATTTAAAAAAGCACTTTTACATCCATTTGAAATAAGTTGAAATTCATGTGACATGCAAATGCAAGTAATAGTCTAATGGCTTCTAATCTAGCTACTGGTGCAAAGGTTTCATCAAAATCAATACCTTCTTCTTGATTATATCCTTTTGCAACTAATCTAGCTTTGTTTCTAATTACTATGCCATTTTCATCTAGTTTATTTCTAAATACCCATTTTGATCCTATAACAGAATGATCTTTAGGTCTTTCTACTAATGTCCATACATTATTTCTAGTAAATTGATTTAATTCTTCTTGCATAGCTAACATCCAATTATTATCTTTTTCAGCTTCTTCAATAGTTTTAGGTTCAATTTGTGATACAAATGCAAGATGATTACTAATATTTCTCATAGATGATCTAGTTCTTATTCCTTGAGATGGATCACCTATAATCAATTCCTTAGGGTGACTATAAGCGTATCTCCAATCTCTAGGAAGATCCATATCATTATGATTAGTGTTAGTATCATCATCCTTAGGTGAATCATTATCTTTAGCCTCTTGCTCATGATCTGAAGATACATCAATATTTAATTTTTCAAGATCTTTCTCAATTATGTTTGTATCTTCCTCATCATCAAACTTTTCGGAACGAGTTGCTAAAGATTCATCAAAAACTACATGAATGGATTCTTCAACAACTAAAGTTTTCTTGTTAAATACTCTATATGCTTTACTAGTTGTTGAATATCCTAAGAATATTCCTTCATCAGATTTAGCATCAAATTTGCCTAAATTATTTTTACCATTATTATGAACAAAACATTTACAACCAAATGCATGAAAATATCTAATATTAGGTTTTCTGTTTTGCCATAGTTCATAAGGTGTTTTCTTAAGTATTGGTCTTATTAGGGCTCTATTTAAAATGTAACATGCCGTGTTTATAGCTTCCGCCCAAAATACTTTGGTAGGTTGCTTTCACATAGCATGGTACGGGCCATGTCTTCTAAAGTCCTATTTTTCCTTTCTACAACACCATTTTGTTGTGGGGTCCTAGGTGCAGAAAAATTATGATTAATACCATTTTCAGCACAAAAATTTTCAAATAGGTGATTTTCAAATTCAGTTCCATGATCACTTCTTAGAGACACTATGGTAGTGTTTTTCTCATTTGTGACTTTCTTAAAGAATTTCAGGAATATCGAGAAAGTCTCATCTTTGTGAGCTAAAAACAATACCCAAGTGTATCTAGAGTAATCATCTACAATCACAAGACCATATTTCTTTCCTCCTAGACTTGTGGTTCTAGTTGGTCCAAAAAGGTCCATGTGAAGTAGCTCTAATGGCCTAGAAGTTGAAACAACATTTTTAGATTTGAAAGAACTTCTTGTTTGTTTTCCAAATTGACATGCATCACATATTTTGTTGTTTTCAAAATCTATTTTAGGTAGCCCTTTAACTAAGTCCATTTTAATTAGTTTTGAAATTAGGTGTGTGCTTGCATGACCTAATCTACGATGCCATAACCATCCAATTTCATTCATATTAGCATTATCAGCAATTAAGCAATGATCACTCATAGATAATTTATCTAGATCAACCAAGTAAACATTGCCATGTCTATAACCAGTAAATACAATGCTATTATCAATGGAATTAGATACTGTGCAGAAAGAGGTTTCAAATGATACTTTAAAATCTTTATCGCACAATTGGCTTATACTAATTAAGTTATGCTTCAAACCATCAACATAAAGTACATTATCTATAAAGTGGATGGAGTTATACGGATTTTACCAAGGCCCATAATCTGACCTTTACCATTATCACCGAACGTAACAACTCCTCCTTTCTTTTCTTCAAGGGTGATGAATTCTTCTTTGTCACCCGTCATATGTCTTGAGCAGCCACTATCAAGATACCACTTTCTCTTTGATCTTTGGCCACAAGACATTCCTGCAATGAAATCAAACTTTATGTTTAGGTACCCAAGCTTTCTTGGGTCCTTCATGGTTAGTAGCAACAAATATTGTTCCTTTTGGAACCCATATTTTCTTCCCTTTAAAATTTAAATTCTTATTTGGTTTTTGTAAATTACATTCAAATGATTTATGCCCTTTTAAATTGCATTTAAAACAAGTGATGTTACTTTGGCTAGCACGTACAAAAATGTTTTTCAAAGATTTTTGTTTTCTAAATGTATTATATCCTAATCCAGCCTTATCAAAAACTGCTTTTTGACTATCTAAAATCATGTTTAGTTTAGTAGAACTTAAGGTGAATTTATCAACAATATCTTTGTATTTTTTAACTTCTTTCTTTAGAAATTCATTTTCTACAATGTGCTGTTCATTTTCCAAAGATAGAGTTTGTATTTGCTTTTTCAAATCTTTTATTAGATTTTCGTTTTCAGATTTTAGTATATTAATTTCATGAGTAAAATCATCCTTTTCTTTAAGAAACATTTCCTTTTTATCTTTTAAATCTTTAATTGCAAGCATCACTTCATTTTTCTCTTTAATTAAGTTTATGTTTTCAGTTTTCAGAGATTTATATTTCTTTTTCAAAATCTTAAAATCATCTACAAGTTCATTGAAGGCTTCAAATAATTCATCAAAAGCAAAATCATCACAAGGGTTTTCAGAACTTACCTCGTCGTCGTCGTTCGCCATAAAACAAATGTTGGCAACCTCTTTTTGTTCTTCTTCTTCGGAAGAAGATTCATCACTGTCGCTCCAAGTTGCAACATACGCTTTCTTCTTTTTCTTGAAAGTCTTTTTCAATTGCGGACAATCATATCTATAATGCCCCGGTTTCTTACATTCATAACAGATCAAGGGGTCTTTCTCTTTGTCCTTGTCCTTATCTTTTTCCTTTTCTCCTTCCATCTTATTTCCAAATTTTTTGTGGAAGGGTTTCTTTCTCCTCATAAATTTCTTAAATTTTCTTGCTAGAAGAGCTGTGTCTTCATCATCATCCTCATCATCGCTGCTGCTATCTTCAACTTTTGCAGCCTTGAGGGCAATTGTCTTCTTCTTTTTGCTATCCTCCTCCACATGTTGCTTCATTGTCAATTCATGGGTCATAAGGGATCCAAGAAGCTCTTCCAAAGGTAAAGTGTTTAGATCTTTGGCTTCTTGAATGGCTGTCATTTTGGCTTCCCATGATCTTGGTAGTGACCTAAGAATTTTGCGAACCAAATCAGCATTAGTATAGGTTTTTCCAAGACTCTTCAAACCATTAACAATATCAGTAAATCTAGTATACATGCATGTTATGGTTTCAGATTGTTCCATGCTAAACAATTCATATTTATGCACAAGTATATTAATCTTAGATTCTTTAACTTGGTTGGTTCCCTCATGGGTAACCTCTAATCTATCCCATATCTCTTTAGCGGAATTACAGGTAGAGATACGATTAAATTCATTAGCATCAAGAGAACAATATAAAACATTCATGGCTTTTGCATTAAGCTGAGCCATCTTCCTATCATTTTCATTCCAATCCCTTTCGGGCTTAGGAACTATAGAACCATCAACTAAGTGTGTGGGTGTACTAGGTCCATTAATTATGACACTCCACAATTCATAATCTGAAGCTTGAATGAATATCCTCATTCTTGCTTTCCAATATGAATAGTTGGAACCATTAAATAAGGGTGGTCTATTTGTGGAATGGCCCTCAGCAAAACTTGAGCTGGCTTGTGTTGCCATTTGGATCTTTCGCTCTTGATCGTGTGATCAATCAAAAACAAATGAGCACAAGCTCTGATACCAATTGTTGGCCCAGATGGCAACCCAAGAGGGGGGGGTGAATTGGGTTCTTTAAAAATTAAGCCTTTTAAAACAATTTAAACTATTGATGAGAGGATATAAACAATTAATTCAAGTTAAAGCACGATAGCAAGAGAGAGAGATAAATAAGCACGGCAAACACAAAGATTTTATAGTGGTTCGGTGTATCCAACACCTACGTCCACTCCCAAGCTCCACTTGGGTCCACACTATAATCTCCTCGATTACAGTCGAGTTGTTTTACAAGCTTACAACCCAAACTTGTTGTTTTCCGGGATCACAACGAACCCAGCCGGTTTTACACGGGCTCACCAGCACAAAACCCAACACACAAGCTATCCTTAGCTTGTGCCGAGGTAAACTACCTCCACTAATTCAATCCACTGATTGAATTAGCAAACCACAAGATAAAATATGAGTTTAATACAAAACAGCTCCTTTGAGCAGATATTTCAAAATAAAAGCAAGGTTTAGAAGGGCCTGTTTAGATTTGATTTGAGTGCAGGCTTTCTTCTTTTCTTCTTTTCCTCAACTCCTTTGAAGTGTGGAATCGGGCCTCAGCTCAGATTCTTCACGGATTGAATGTTGGAGTTGATTTGAGCTTTTTCTTCCTTTCTTTGAATGTTGAAAATCTCTTGATTTGATCTTGAATGGCTCTTGGATTTTCTTCTAGACTTTCTTGGATTGATGAACTTGAGCACAGATGAAGTCTCCTTTGATTTCACTCCTTTCTTTCACTCTATTTTTGAATCTCGGATTTTTCAAATGACGCTCTGTTTTTCCTCTTTTTCTGAAAGATTTTTCTTTTTCTCTCTTGATTTGTATATCTATATTTGATTTGAAAACGGCCTCTCTATTTATAGACTCTGCAAAAATATAGTCGTTAGAAACAAAGAAATCTAGCCGTTATTGAAAAATCTTACCGTTGGCGCTGAGTTGGCATTCAGAAAAATCACGCCCAGATTTGTTGGAGTCGGCTCCAACTTTAGGCGAGTCGGCTCGAAGACGCGATGCCAAAAATAGAAACATTCAGAAAGTTAAGGGGTCGACTCAACGAAAATAAGGTGTCGACTCCTGACAGTCGGGGGTCGACTCATGAAAAGCAAGGGGTCGACTCGAGAAGTGCTCAGAAAAATAACTCTCTGGTGTCTGAGCGGAGTCGACTCACACAGTCATGGAGTCGGCTCGACAATATCGGGGGTCGACTCTTGAAATCACAGGGGTCGACTCGAGAAAACAGACATCTCTGTATACTGAGTGGAGTCGACTCTGAAACTCTAGAGTCGGCTCCGGAACGTATCAAAAATCAGAGAATTTTCTGATTGACTTTGAAATTCGTTCCAGATTAATTTTAAATCAATTTTTGACTTGAATATAATAAATTTGACATTAGGAATCAATTCAAGATATGTTCCAAAAACTCATTGATTGAGATATGAAGTATAAAAATTTCTTTTTGAAAGCTTAAACATGGAGCTTGAAGCTACTTTCCAATTGATTAAAGTCATACTTAACATACTCATTGATTATGATAAATAAATTCATTGCTCATGTAAATAAATTCATTGCATCTTTTAATATACTCATGGCTTTTGGTAATCATCAAAATCAATAAGATTGGGGCAATAATTTCTCAACAATCTCCCCAACATGCTTGATCATTGAATTCCTTTTCTTCTTCATTTCTTCTCTTTCTGGTTTAGCCACTTCTAATTTCTGGGTTGGTTCAGGTGGGTTCAATGCTTTTCCACTTCTGAGAGTCATGACTGATTTAGCATGTTCTGGAAATTTGTCAGGACTATTGGAACCTTCAGCCATGAATTGTCCTTTCGGGTTATCGATAGGCTGACTAGGTAACTTACCCTCCTCCCTTCTACTGAATGCTGTGGCTAATTGACCTATCTGAGTTTCTAGTTTTGCAATAGATTGTGTGTGGGAGTGAAGGATTTGGGTATTCATTTCTAGCCCTTTCAATGCTTGTAATACTTTGTCTTCAAAAGTAGGCTGATTATTCGGTGGAGGTTGTGGGATGTTTGGGTATTGTGAATATGGCATGCTTCTAAAATTAGTTTCTTGATAATTAGGTCTGATCGATGATGAATTGGCTACAGGTTGAGGTTTCCAAGAAAAATTTGGGTGATTTCGCCAGCCAGGATTGTAAGTATTTGCAAATGGATCATTTCTGTTCTAGGAGCTAATCGGGTTTGGGCTTGGTGGGCTTGCTCTTGAACAAGTTCAGGAAATTGGTATGCAGCTGGGCATTCACCTATAGAATGGGTTGGACTCGAACAAATTATGCAGACCTCATGTAATTGAGTAGATGGGGAAGAGATGTTTCCAACTTGTAGAATTCGTCAAGTTTATGGGATAATTCATCTACCTTAGATATCTGTAGAATGACCTATTTCATATATTCCACCTCTTTTAGGTCCTATGGGAGGGTCTCGACGAGCAACTGACATGTGATGTAATGAATTCTCACTCAATGTCTCAAAGAGTTGCCAAGCTTCATGTTCATTTTTTAACATAAATGTCCCACCACATGAAGCATCAACCATTGCCGGTGCTTTTCTGATAAACCATCATAAAAGCACTGAACCAGTTGCCATTTGGGTATAGCATGATGTGGACATTTTCTAATCAGTTCTTTGAATCTCTCCATGTCTCATGGAACATTTCTCCATCTGTCTGGGAAAAACTTGTTATGGCTTTCTAATTTGATTCGTTTTTCCTATAGGAAAATATTTCTTAAGAAATTCTCTCTGAAGATGATCCCCAGTTGAGATTAAACAGTGTCCAGTGAATTTAACCAATACTTGGCTTTATCTTTTAGGGAAAAAGGGAATAACTTAAGCCTAAGTGCATCATCAGAGAAATTTTGAATCTTGACAGTTGAGCAAATTTCCAAGAATTCATCTAAGTGTTTGTAGGGATCCTCATTTGTAAGTCCATAGAAAGATGGTAACATTTGGATTACACTTGACTTGATTTCGTATTGGACAGCCTCTACTGGAGGCACTTGAATGCAGGGAGAGTAGGTATACCTTGAAGGAGTGAAATACTCTTTTAACTGTCGTGGTTGATTATTTTTGTTATTAGGATCCATAATTCTGAGTCTGTTTGCTCTAATAGTTCTTTCTATCTCAGGATCTAAGGGTATAAGGTTGGGTTGCAACGATCGGCGACCAAGCATACACCCTAACAATGACTCTAAAGCAAAAGTAATTCAGTTTTATTTATTTTTATTATTATTATTATATATATTAATAGAAGAAAAAGAGGGAAATTCTAAAGAAAATACCCTAAAAATTCCTAGAACTAAGAGGAATGAATAATGTAATTAGGGTTTAATAATTCTTAACAATCAAGTTAACAAAGATTAGACTCTCTATTCTAGGTTTACCCTAGATCTAGACAGCTCCTAACTTTCAAAACTGCCTTGTCCTATTGAGTTCGAAGTCCTTAGGGGCTGATGTCTAATTAATTTTAGAGTTTTAGGTTTGGGTTAATGTAGAATGAAGGATGTGGTTTGTGGGCTAAGGAAGGGTGATGAAATCCCCACCTTATCTTGATTAGGGGTTTATGCCCTTAAAGTTAATTATGATAATGCTATGCAACAAACAGATGTCCATCTCTTGAATTATCAAACAAAATTAATCTAATTATTTATTTATTTTAAAATTTTTATGATTAGGTTTCTAATTTCCTAATAAATTATGAGATGTCAATGGAAGAATTTTGAGTTTTGCAGAAAATACATCACCTAAGTCAATCTAAGCATAGAAATAAAATAATTATTTTGTTTATATTTTATTTTATTTTTATAAATTTTTATGTTAAAAAGAAAATAAGAAATTCTAACAAGTAAGAAAATAAAATAAAGAGACAATAACTATTCAAAAATTAAGAGAAAATTAATCTAATATTTTATATATTTTTTCTATTTTTTTTAAATAACTTTTTTTCAAAATAACACACTTAAGTCACCGGCAACGGCGCCAATAATCTGATGCGTGTCGTAGCGCAACGATTAAAACACCTTAATTTCACTATTAGAATAGCGAGAGTAAGGGATCGATTCCACATGGACTTTAGCGATTATCTTGAAATAAATTTATAAATTTAACTAAATAGATAATATTAGTGCAAAATAATTAAGATATGGTCTATCTTATAAGAACACGGCTCGTATCCGTAGATACGGCCCGTCCCTTTTAAGTATAGATAAGTCTAAAATTATTTTCACTTAAATATAATTTAATAATAATTAAACATGAATGAAATTTTATTTTAATAACAATTAAGAGTGCATGGAAGAGTTTTATTTGCTAACATTAAGAAGGCAACAAAAAGCAATAAATTCTATTAAATCAAACCGGACCCACGGACTCTTCCTGGGAACAGAATAGCCTCAACGGCTGACGAACAGAGTCTCCAAACGAACGCCCACAAACGGATGAACAGAGTCTCCAGACGGGCTTTCGACGGATGCACGGACGGATGCCTCCCTTAAGCGAAGCCTCCACGATCATCTGTGCTAGGAACAGAGCCTTTGAATTCTCCTCCTTCAATAGCAACCTCCACGGACGTCTCACGGATGGCAGCCTAGAACAGAGCTTCTCACGGCCGCTTCTTCGATTGAGGAAGAAGAGATCTCCCTGAATCCACCGATGGCTCTCGAGGACTCCTCTTTTGCTGCTATTTGTAGAATCCGGACGCGGTAAAGACGCGGTGAACAATGTTGCTAAAACAGAGGACGCGGACGATGCAGAGAAAATCCCGGATAAATAGTGAATAAAATCAAATTCCTTCAAGAATTTAATTCATTCAATTTGATAACTTCCTATCCAATTTATTCTGGCGAGGAAACGGTTGGATTTGAAATAGGAGAAGAATTGGATGAAAATAAGAAACCTGGCTGACGATGAAGTCGGCATTGGGTTTGCCGACTTCGCTTTAAAATGCGTGCTGAAACGGATAAATCAATGTAAAATCAATTCGGGCTCATCTTAAATCCGATTTGAGTGCCGTTTGCATTATTAAATTTCTAAAATCGAGCTCTTCAAATTAATAAGTTTTACCTAAAATATTATATAAAATATTAAAATATTAAATAATAATATGTACGTTAAATTATTAATTAATAGGTTTAATGATAATTATTTATGTGTTTATCCCTATCTATTGGCCATTAATGTTCTTTAGCACTTGGAAATAAATTACTTACATACCATTGATTTTTTTTTTTTTGGACTTTACCCTCTGCTATCAAATTATTTTATGGTGATATAATTGCTATAATGATCATTGTTAGAATATTCTAATAATAATTTGATGATAATATGACCTTTTCCATTAAATTATAAACTAATACGATAATTATTGTAGTATAATTTTAAAAAGTGTATTATTATAATTATTTTCTTTATTAATGTTTTAACAATCATTTAACAATATGTCCCACAGAATTCGACTCATTAATAAAGATAGATTCAAAGCTAATATGAGCTACAGAATTAACTTTGGCCACTGGATGTGGATGTGAAGATTCTTTACTGCAATGGCTCGAAGGATGGGCCAGGAATGGTTTAGCCTTGGGGCATCAAAAGGTGGCAAACTTAGTGGTCAAACTGGTCAAAATTCAAAGCTAATATTCCAAGTTTCACTGGTATTGGAGCCCAAGCTGGAAGCAAACCAAATCCGCATGTGAGATGCGTATTACTCTTCCAGCATAACTAGGGTTGCATATCTAACAACTTTTGTAAGAAGACCATAACTCTATTTTTGGTTTTGATAAGGAAGAATCTTTGACTTAGTGAATGGATTGAATGTGAGCTATTAAAGGTTTTTTTTTGACTGAAATAGGGGAGACCAGCTCCCTAATCTATTAATAATAGGAATATATACAATAAATTGCAAGAGTAAGAAGAGAAGAGCTCAAGAAAAGGCTCTCAAAAGAAACTTAGCAATGATTTGAGGTTACAATATTGAGCTTCTTCCACTTTACCAATAGATCGAAATACAATTTCAAGAGTCAAAAGAGAATAAGATCTTGTGAATAATGACAGATATGGGGACTGCTTCGAAAGTAAACACTCTAATATTTCTTTCTTTTCAAATATAATGACAGATATGGGGACTGCTTCGAAAGTAAACACTCTAATATTTCTTTCTTTTCAAATATATCATCAAATAGAAAGAATTAACTGATCCCAAGCAAGTTTTCAAAATTTGGAAATATATTTTCCCTTCAGGCACTCTATAAATCTAGGAGATTCCTAGATCTTGAAGTGATATGAATTGGCGCTCACATAATTAAGATCATAGCTTCTTAATTAGTGAAAGAACAATTCAGAATGATATAAGAAGCAGTCTCCAAAAGTGTTGCAGAACAAACAATCTGAATTGTGTGAAGTCTATTGCCGAAGGCTAACCAAGCAAAGATCTTGATTTTTTCTGATATGGTTATTTTCTAAATTGGTTTATAGGATAGCCAAAGCACTCCCAAAGAAAGAAGGCTGGATTGAATGGACTTGATTCATCTAGCTAGCTGGCACCCTCTGAAGATGCTGCATTTGTTTTCAAGAATGCCATATACACAACAAAGGGGACAAGCTCAAGATTTTTAAGTGCAAACAATGCATCTTCCTAAATCTCAATCACATCCGAGTAAAAGTAGCCCGTTTCCAAATCAATTACTAAGCATCGTATCATATCTTGCTCCAAAATGCTAATAATTTCTGGCATGGCAACTGGAATATACATTTGCTGAGTGTGAATAGCTTCAAGGAGAGAGACTTGAAGGGATAACTATGAGGTCTGGCTAATGATGGAAACCAAGAGGTATTTCCATGTAGTGGGAATCACCCTTTTTTGAACCGAGAAAAGCTGAAGCTATGAACGAGTTGATAATCCACCAAAGTAATTACCTTGCCAGCTAGAGTAGATGCTTTTAGGATTCAATGCAGGCCGTTTGAGGTGATTCTTCTTTTCGTAGGATATAATAAACAAATGCGAATCGGCTACTCGCTAGCTTGTCTATAGGTTCTTTCTGATGGGAAGCCAGTTTGATGGCACTGGGTTCCTTATCTTAAACCATGCTGACTTAGTGATAATAAAATTATTGTTCCTTTAGCCCTCCTTGAATCTTATTGAAGCTGCCATTATCTCTTAGTTGGGTAGACAGTAATACTGAATCTTCAAGGACCAATTTATAATAACGAAATAGCTTGTCATTCTTATGGGGGCCTGCATCCGAAAACTGACATAGAGTAGTTTAATCGTTCGTATGTTTTTGATGATAACGTGCATATATATAAAATGTATCTCTGAAGTCATCCATGCATGCATGCATGCAATGTATTTACGTAAGTATGATTGATGTACGATGCAACATATCTTTAGCTTACAATGAATTATACGGCAGTCTGAACCAATAGGCGGCCCTCAAAGTCGCGATTGGTTTAAGCTTGATTTCAAGGGTAGTTAGCACAGTGGTTTAGGCGTTTCTGCAGTTAGGCTATACGTACGGTAGGAATATAAAATACAGCTGTCTTTTTAAACATCTTATAGGCTACAAATTAAGTGGTAATGCACTAATAATCTCTATGACCAGCAAAGGGTTGCAAGAACTCAAGCTTTAGCTATATTCGCCGGTGTTGACAGTGAATAATACGAGTTAAACTATAGTCTTCTCTTTGTTATAGGTGCAGCACTCGAGCTGAAATTAATTACATGACCACAAAAAGGAGAAAAAAAGAGAGCCAATATTATTACATGCCGCTCTCACAGGGAGCCAAGCACCAGAACAAGGTTGCAGGCAATATTTCGCGCATGGTACAGCCCGAAGATCTTTGTTTGACCGAGAAAAAAGAAAAAAAGAGAGGCCTTTCTTTGATGGCTCCCTCCGTCTAACTAACTTTACACAGGCCTGTTAAAATATAATTGTTAGTTTTTAGTATTTTATTTTATTTTATTTAGTTTGAGTTGGCTTTTAAATAATGGGCCTATCTTTTATGCTTTGGTGGGTAGCCTCAGATGGATAAGATCATAAGAGGATTATATTTATCTGTAGAAACAAGAAACAATATTTATATGGTGATATGCTTTTAATGAAACGTAATAGATCTATTTTCTTATTGAGAGAAAACCCTTCTTCTATCTTGATTTATCTTTCCAAAATAATCTGAATTGAAAACAATCCCAACAAAAATTGGTATCAGAGCTTGGTTGCAAAAGAGTCTTGCAGCGTGATAAAAGATCGAAAAAACAAGAAGAAAAGAAGATCTTTTGCCTTTCTTGATTTTATACAAGGCGATCAAGGAAGGTTGAGAAAGCTGGTGAAGAAGAGGAGGAGATTGGAGACAACACAGTAGATCAGCATCAATAGAAAAAATCCCGATGTTTTTGCATCACAGGAGTTTCTTGTGAAGTCTCACAGCAGATCGAGTTCCTCGAACTCATCCCAGACGGAGGCCTGTGGTCTTCTTCCGTTTTTCAAGGCCACTTGATGAGCAGGTGACCGTTTGACTTCCTATCCACGATTTTTGGTACCGTTTCTTTGGTGTCTGCTTTCCAAAGAAGGCGTGAAGAGGTACATCTTTTTGGTTGGTGAAAATCTTTTTGGTTGATGGAAATCTTTTTAGTTGGTGAAAAAGGTAAAAAGGAAAGTCCTTGGTAGTGGGATTTGATACGTGAAGGCCAAAGATCTGTTGCCTATCCCACGAGTGATCAACAAAGAAATAGTGAAGAAAAAATTGCTACAAAAAATTATGGCAACCCCAAGTAATATTGGTATGAATATCCATCAACCTTTTATCCCTATTTTTTGATGGAGAAAATTATGATTATTGGAGCATCAAATGAAAACCCTTTTTATTTCATAAGAAATATGAGATCTAGTTGAGAACAGGTACGAAGACCCAGTTAATCCAAAAAATAATCAGAAGGAGCAACTGAAGGACTACAAAAAGAAGGATGCCAAAGCTTTGTTCTTTATCCAACAAGCTGTATCTGAGAAATTTTTTTCAGAATTATGAGAGCCATCAAATCAAAGGAGGCATGGGATATCTTGCCGGAGGAATTTTAAGGCAACATAAAGGTAAGAGTTATCAAACTTCAAACTCTAAGAAGAGAATTAGATAATTTGAGAATGCAAGAAAATAAAAAATTGAAGGATTACTTCTTCAAAATTACGGAGACTGTTAATCAAATGAAGAGCTATGGTGAAACCATCATTGAGCGAAGAATATGTGAGAAAATCTTGGCTAGTTTACCTCCAAAATTTGATACAATAGTTGCAATTGTTGAAGAATCTAAATTTTTTCTGAATTAAGTGTTCATAAATTAATGGGATATCTTGAAGCTCATGAGCAAAGATTGTTTAGGCATAAAGAATCATCAATTGAAAGTGCCTTTCAATCTAAACTCAAAGTGGTTGATAAAATTCTCAAAAAGAATCATCTAGTCATGCTCAAGTCAAAAGAAAGTCATTCAGAGGTGAAAACCAGAGTAGAGGAAGAGAAGAAATATGAAAGGAAGAGGTAGAAAAATGCAAAGAAATAATTTTTAAAAAGACAATATGATGAGAGCACTGATCAACAAAGGTGCAATATATGTAAAAGGTCTTCTCATGCTAATTGCTGGTTTAGGGAAAAACCCAAATGTTATAATTGTAAAAAGTTTGGACATGTTCAAAAAGATTGCAGATACAAAGCAAATGAACAAGCACACTTCTTAGAAGAAAATAAAGGTCAGCAAAGCACACTATATGCATGTCAAACTGTAGAAGAGCAAAGTAATAATATGTAGTATCTTGACAGTGGATGCAGCAATCACATGATAGGAGACAAGTCTATTTTGTGGACATTGACAGTTCTTCAATTTCACAAGTGAAGATGGGAAATGGTGTTCTAGTCCAAGCAAGAGGCAAAGGAACAATTGAAATCAATACCAAGAAAGAAAGAAAATTCATTCATGATGTTTTACTTGTTTCATATTTGAAGCAAAATCTCTTGAGTGTTGGACAGCTAATTGAGCATGGGCATATGGTTCACTTTGAAGATAATATTTGCAAGTTATATGACAGAGGGATGAAAAAGCAACTTATGAAATATTAAGATGGAGAAAAATAAAGTTTTCCTCTTATTTTGCACTATGCAAAGGATGCTACATGGAAGATGGAGGTAAATGATGAGTCATGGCTATGGCACAAAAGGTTTGACACTTGAATTTTCAAAGCTTGAGAAGTTTATATCAAAAGAATATGGTGTATGGTCTACCAGTAATACATGACAAGGAAGAACCCTATGAAGGATGTGCATTTGGAAAACAACATAGAGAGGCATTTTAAAAGAGCATGTATGGAGAGCTAAAGCACCATTGAAGCTTATTCATACTGACATATGTGGACCTATGAAAACCCCTTCTCCTGCAGGTAACATCTACTTTATTATTTTTTTTGATGACTATTCAAGGATGATATGGGTATATTTTATGAGACATAAATCAGAGGCATTTCTTATCTTTAAGAAGTTTAAAAATCTTGTAGAAAGATAAAGTGGGCATTATATCAAGGTGCTGAGAAGAGATAGAGGTGGTGAATACAATTCCAAAGAAAAGGAGGCATAAACTTGATGAAGTTAGTAAAAATGTATCTTTATTGGATACAGTTCTAAATCAAAAGGTTGCAGACTTTTCAGCTTGAAGCAAAATCAAGTGATCATAAGAAGATATGTTATTTTCAATGAAAAAGTTGCTTGGGATTGGAAGCAAAAGAAAGTTGAAGAAAATATTATTTCTCTAGATGAAGAAATTCTGATGCTCAAAATGAAGAAAAAGAGGTTGAAGGTTTACCACAAACTTCTCCAAATATAAGTCCATTTTCAACTTCAAGTTCAAGTCCATCTTCAAGTTCTACTCCTATAAAAATGAGAAGGTTAAGTGACATTTATGCTTCTTGTAATTTTTGCATGATTGAGCTTGAAACTTATGAAAATGCTATGCATGAAGAAGTATGGAATAAGGCAATGCAAGAAGAAATCAATATGATTGAGAAGAACAAAACTTGGGAATTAGTGAAGAAACCAAGTGATAAGTGATTGGCTTGAAGTGGATTTACAAAACAAAACACAATCTAGATGGTACTATTCAAAGACACAAAGCAAGATTAGTAGCAAAGGGATACTCTCAATTACTTGGTATTGATTATCAAGAAACTTTTGCACCTGTTGCTGGACACGATACAATTAGAACTCTTATTTCGATAGTAGCACATAAAAGTTGAAAACTACATCAACTAGATGTAAAGTCTGCATTCTTGAATGGAGTATTAGAAGAAGAAATTTATGTTGAACGACCTCAAGGCTTTATTATCAAAGGTCAAGAAAACAAGGTATACAAGTTGAAGAAAACATTATATGGGCTGAAGCAAGCACCCAGAGCATGGTACTCTCAAATTGACACCTACTTCAATGAAAAAGGTTTTCTAAAAAGTCCAAATGAACCAACACTTTATGTGAAGAAGCAAGGTATCATATCATGGGCATCTAAGAAGCAAGATACATTGGCATTATCTTCTTCTAAAGCAGAATATGTTTCAACAACTTTGGCAGCACAACAAATAATTTGGTTGAGAAGAATACTTGAAGATATGTGTGAAAAGCAAGAAGAAGCTACTACTCTGCTATGTGACAACAAATCTACTATTTCTATGACAAAGAATCCTATATATCACAGCCGCACCAAGCATATCAAAATCAAGTACCATTTATGGTAGAAGAAAAAGAAATTGAAGTCAAGTATGTGAAGACTGAAGATCAAATTGCAGATATCTTCACCAAGGCATTACCCAAGGAGAAATTCATACACTTTAGAGATCTCATAGGTATCCAAGAACAACCATTAAAGGGGAGTGTTAAATATAATGATTGTTAGTTTTTAGTGTTTTATTTTATTTTATTTAGTCTGAGTTGGGCTTTTAAATAATGGGCCTATCTTTTTATGCTTTGGTGGGGTAGCCTTGGATGGATAAGATCATAAGAGGATTATGTTTATATGTAGAAACAAGAAACAATATTTATATGGTGATGTGCTTTTAATGAAATGTAATAGATCTATTTTCTTCTTGAGAGAAAACCCTTCTTCTATCTTGATTTCTTTTCCCAAAATAATCTAAGTTGGAAACAATCCCAACAAAAATTGGTATCAGTGCTTGGTTGCAAAAGAATCTTGCATTGTGACAAAAGATCGAAGAAACAAGAAGGAAAGAAGATCTTTGCCTTTCTTGATTTTATACAAGGCGATCAAGGAAGGTTGAGAAAGCTGGTGAATAAGAGGAGGAGATTAGAGACAACACAGCAGATCAGCATCCATTAACAGCAAAATCCTGACGTTTTTGCGTAGTAGGAGTTTCTTGTGAAGTCTCACGGCAGATCGAGTTCCTCGAACTTGTCCTGAGGCCCGTGGTCTTCTTCCATTTTTTCAAGGCCACTTGACGAGCAGGTGACTGTTTGACTTCCCATCCATGATTTTTGGTACCGTTTCTTTGGTGTCTGCTTTCCAAAGAAGGCGTGAAGAGGTACATCTTTTTGGTTGGTGAAAATCTTTTTAGTTGGTGAAAAAGGTGAAAAGAAAGTCCTTGGTAGTGGGATTTGATACGTGAAGGCCAAAGATCTGTTGCCTATCTCACAAGGTGATCAACAAAGAAATAGTGAAGAAAAAATTGCTACAAAAAATTCATGGCAACCCCAAGCAATATTGTATGAATATCCATCAACCTTTTATCCCTATTTTTTATGGAGAAAATTATGATTATTGGAGCATCAAGATGAAAACCCTTTTTATTTCACAAGAAGTATGGGATCTAGTTGAGAACGGGTACGAAGACCCAGTTAATCCAACAAATAATCAGAAGGAGCAACTGAAGGACTACAAAAAGAAGGATGCCAAAGCTTTGTTCTTTATCCAATAAGCTGTATCTAAGAAAATTTTTCCAGAATTATTAGAGCCACCAAATCAAAGGAGGCATGGGATATCTTGCAGGAGGAATTTCAAGGCAACATAAAGGTAAGAGCTATCAAACTTCAAACTCTAAGAAGAGAATTAGATAATTTGAGAATGCAAGAAAATAAAAAATTGAAGGATTACTTCTCCAAAATTACGGAGACTGTTAATCAAATAAAGAGCTATGGTGAAACCATCACTGAGCGAAGAATATGTGAGAAAATCTTGGCTAGTTTACTTCCAAAATTTGATACAATAATTGCAATAGTTGAAAAATCTAAAGATCTTTCTGAATTAAGTGTTCATAAATTAATGAGATCTCTTGAAGCTCATGAGCAAAGATTGTTTAGGCATAAAGAATCATCAATTGAAAGTGTCTTTCAATCTAAACTCAAAGTGGTTGATAAAAATTCTCAAAAAGAATCATCTAGTCATGCTCCAGTCAAAAGAGAGCATTCAGAGGTGAAAACCAAAGTAGAGGAAGAGGAAGAAATATGAAAGAAAGAGGTAGAAAAATGCAAAGAAATAATTTTTCAAAAAGGCAATATGATGAGAGCACTCAACAAAGGTGCAATATATGTAGAACGTCTTCTCATGCTGAAAAAGATTGCTGGTTTAGGGAAAAACCCCAATGTTATAATTTCAAAAAGTTTAGACATGATCAAAAAGATTACAGATACAAAGCAAATAAACAAGCACACTTTAGAAGAAAATAAAGGTCAGCAAAGCACACTATATGATGTCAAACTGTAGAAGAGCAAAGTAATAATATGTGGTATCTTGACAGTAGATGCAGCAATCACATGATAGGAGACAAGTCTATTTTTGTGGACATTGACAGTTCTTCAATTTCATAAGTGAAGATGGGAAATGGTGTTCTAGTCCAAGCAAGAGGCAAAGGCACAATTGAAATCAATACCAAGAAAGGAAGAAAATTCATTCATGATGTTTTACTTGTTCCAGATTTGAAGCAAAATCTCTTGAGTGTTGGACAGCTGATTGAGCATGGGCATATGGTTTACTTTAAAGATAATGTTTGCAAGTTATATGACAGAGGGATGAAAAAGCAACTTATGACAAATATCAAGATGGAGAAAAATAGAAGTTTTCCTCTTATTTTGCACTATGCAAAGGACTGCATGGAAGATGAAGGTAAATGATGAGTCATGGCTATGGCACAAAAGGTTTGGACACTTGAATTTTCAAAGCTTGAGAAGTTTATATCAAAAGAATATGGTGTATGGTCTACCAGCAATACATGATAAGGAAGAACCCTATAAAGGATGTGCACTTGGAAAATAACATAGAGAGGCATTTCCAAAAAGCATGTATGGAGAGCTAAAGCACCATTGGAGCTTATTCATACTGACATATGTGGACCTATGAAAACCCCTTCTCATGCAGGTAACATCTACTTCATTATTTTTTTTAATGACTATTCAAGAATGATATGGGTATATTTTATAAGACATAAATTAGAGGCATTTCTTATCTTTAAGAAGTTTAAAAATCTTGTGGAAAGACAAAGTGGGCATTATATCAAGGTGCTGAGAAGTGATAGAGGTGGTGAATACAATTCAAATGAATTTAAGAAATTTTGTGAAAATGATGGTATACAAAGACAATTGACTGTTAGCTATACACCAGAGCAAAATGGAGTTGCAGAAAGAAAGAATCGTACTATTATTGAGACGTCTAGATCTATGCTCAAAGACAAAGGCCTTCCAAATTCTTATTGGGCAGAAGCATAAATACAGTAGTTTATCTGATGAATAGATGTCCAACAAAAGCTATTCAAAATATGATACCATTTGAAGCCTGGTATGGTAGAAAGCCTTCAGTAAAGCATTTCAAAATCTTTGGATATGTGTGCTATGCACATATTCCAAAGAAAAGAAGGCATAAACTTGATGAAGTTAGTAAAAAATGTATCTTTGTTGGATACCGTTTAAATCAAAAGGTTACAGACTTTTCAGCTTGAAGCAAAATCAAGTGATCATAAGAAGAGATGTTATTTTCAATGAAAAAGTTGCTTGGGATTGGAAGCAAAAGAAAGTTGAAGAAAATATTATTTCTCTAGATGAAGAAATTCATGATGCTCAAAATGAAGAAAAAGAGGTTGAAGGTTTACCACAAACTTCTCTAAATATAAGTCCATTTTCAAGTTCAAGTTCAAGTCCATCTTCAAGTTCTACTCCTATAAAAATGAGAAGGTTAAGTGACATTTATGCTTCTTGTAATTTCTGCATGATTGAGCCTGAAACTTATGAAAATGCTATGCATGAAGAAGTATGGAATAAGGCAATGCAAGAAGAAATCAATATGATTGAGAAGAACAAAACTTGGGAATTAGTGAAGAAACCAAGTGATTGGCTTGAAGTGGATCTACAAAACAAAACACAATCCAGATGGTACTATTCAAAGCACAAAGCAAGATTAGTAGCAAAGGGATACTCTCAATTACCTGGTATTGATTATCAAAAACTTTTGCACATATTGCTGGACATGATACAATTAGAACTCTTATTTCTATAGCAGCACATAAAAGTTGAAAACTACATCAACTAGATGTAAAGTCTGCATTCTTGAATGGATATTAGAAGAAGAAATTTATGTTGAACAACCTCAAGGCTTTATTATCAAAGGTCAAGAAAACAAGGTATACAAGTTAAAAAAGCATTATATGGGCTAAAGCAAGCATCCAGAGCATGGTACTCTCAAATTGACACCTACTTCAATGAAAAAGGTTTTCTAAAAAGTCCAAGTGAACCAACACTTTATGTGAAGAAGCAAGTATCATATCATGGGAATCTAAGAAGCAAGATACATTGGCATTATAAGCAGAATATGTTTCAACAACTTTGGCAGCACAACAAATAATTTGGTTGAGAAGAATACTTGAAGATATGGGTGAAAAGCAAGAAAAAGCTACTACTCTGCTATGTGACAACAAATCTACTATTTCTATGATAAAGAATCCTATATATCATAGCGCACCAAGCATATCAAAATCAAGTACCATTTCATTAGAGATGTGGTAGAAGAAAAAGAAATTGAAGTCAAGTATGTGAAGACTGAAGACCAAATTGCAGATATCTTCACCAAGGCACTGCCCAAGGAGAAATTCATACACTTTAGAGATCTCATGGGTATCCAAGAACAACCATTAAAGGGGAGTGTTAAATATAATGGTTGTTAGTTTTTAGTATTTTATTTTTATTTTATTTAGTCTGAGTTGGGCTTTTAAATAATGGGCTGTCTTTTATGCTTTGGTGGGGTAGCCTCAGATGGATAAGATATAAGAGATTATGTTTATCTGTATAAACAAGAAACAATATTTATATGGTAATGTGCTTTAATAAAACGTAATAGTTCTATTTTCTTCTTGAGAGAAAACCCTTCTTCTATCTTGATTTCTCTTTCCAAAATAATCTGAGTTGGAAACAATCCCAACAAGGCCAACTTTCGAGCTGGCATGGCACCTCGTGGTGGGAACGTCACAATCTTTTCACAGTTAGGCTCTCCCTTCCCTTCAGGGCTGGAACAATTAACATCATTAAATTGGACGGCATGCAGATGAGATGCAAAGAAATTAACCTTGGAAAAAATTTGGTTTCTTTTCCAACTTACGTACAGAAACCTGCGTTATTGCTGGTTTGTTTCAAAGATAGTTACATTCCTATAGCAGCCCAGTTTGAACGACCAATAATTGCCAAACATGTTAATGTGCAATGCTTCTTAATTTATAAGCTTTTGTGCTGATTTGATATGCCTATATATCATCTACCTTTCAATATGATCACCATACCTTTGCGATGATTTTTGAGGTATAATTTTGGTAGCCTTCGATCGATGACCACCCCAATAATATTGGAACCATGCGCTAAATAATTCATGTACTAAATAAATTCATCTCCTCCACATGGTTAGAATATTATATTTCTTACTTTCTAGCATTGATCTTGAACCTTTAGATAGTGTTTGATACAAAAAAAAAAAAAAAAAAAAAATCTTTGGATAAGTGTATAGGATAGAATTTATCCAGGGGATATTAAGAAATAATTAGTATTTTTTAATAACATTTTACCCTCAAGAGATAGCTACAGTATTCCTCTATTTTATAAGAAATAAGTTCGAGAATAACTTAGATTTAAATATGGGTTATCCTCTTTAGTTAACTTTTTTTTAACTTACCCTTTGTAGTCCCTTATTCGTTATTTCAAATACTATCTTAGTCCTTTGATGGGCTTTTATTGGTTATTGGAGCATTATATTCTCCATAGATTATAAGAATCTTGCATGGAAGCCAATTCAGGATTATAGTGATTATTATTATTATTATTATTATTATTATTATTATTATTATTTGAAGCTTCCGAGAAAACATTCAAGACCTTCGGGGCGAAAGATGCAAGTCTCCTGGACCCGTTTCATTCCTGCCAGATGGAATAACTTTTTCACGCTCCATTTTCGTTCCTGTGCCATCTTTCTTCTTTACCACCCCACCTTACCATTTGAGTGAGACAGAGAGAGATCCGTCGCCACCTAACTCTAGCTTCAATCTCCTCGCAATGAAATCTTGACCACCTTGGCATTTCACCTCACTGGTTGTTTAATCTACCATATCCTGGTAGTCAACAAGGTTGAGGTGGACCTCCACTAAGGCCTTAGCCATCTATTTATTTAAATTAGTTGAGATTTACAGCCCTTTTCCCCTCTCAGTACGGTTCTTTCTTTGGCTCGATTTGAGCCTACGACCTGGTGCCATGGTATCACGCTGGTCCCAATTCCTTGGCTTGTATGGAGTCTATGGCTTGATCCTTTACCATTGTCATGTTGGCCCGCCATACCAAACCAACCTAGAAGGAATTAGTTCAGAAACAGAAAATATATCTTAGGACAAGAATTCTGAATGCCATGCTTTGTTCTTAGAAAATTCCAACAGGCGACAATCTGAATGGTACTTAACAGAGAAAATACTGAAAGTTGCATTGCCATACCAAACTGTGACCATGGTACAATTTGCATCACACCATATATAATCACTACCAATTCACAACTGGATTTCAATTGAATTAAGAGTCCCAAGCATATATATTAAAGCCAGCTTTTTATATTCATACTCCACTTACTACATATATATAGTCTAAAAGCAGATGCACAATAAAACATATATATATATCTCACAATCTAATCCCATGATACCATTATTCAATTAATATTCCCCTTGCTATCCATTACATATATACTATAAGGAGCACGTAAACCTTAACGCATAGATATATAATTATAATTATAAGCTGTAATTAATAAGCTGGGGGAGAAGCTAAACCGCCCTCTCGACCGTCTCAGGGTCCATGGAGCGGATCTTGTGGAATCTCTCAATGAAGGCAGAGGCTTTCATGTCCACGTCTGGCTCACCGACGTACCCTCCTCGGTCCTCATCGCTGGGCCTGACCTTACTTGTGGTCTGCCTTGGCTCCCACACTTCTTCATTCGGAGTAGAAAAGCAGCTCCAAGACGAGAATTTCGAAGACAGAGTCCCTCCCATTGCTCTCTCTCTCTCTACACTCTGAGCAAGGGAGCTTCTCAGCTTTCAAGGAGAGCATCGTCCCTCTATTTATAGGGAAAGGAAAGCAAGAGATAAGCACCCTTGAGCTGGAGGGAACCTTACAACCTTTGGCAAACCATTCGAGCGGTGGGAATAATTGGCTAAATTGATGAGTCGTTAAACGGGTGGTCGAGATGCAAGAAGAGGTCTAATAATTTGCCTTCCTTTGATACCTCGATCTTTCAGGAAACTGCTGAATTAGAAGTGTCGTCTTATGGTGCCTTTCTTTCTTTACTAAAGCCAGAGAATATCTTATTAGCGATGTATATTTTTCACTCCAAACACACTAGTCTTTTAGACTCAGAAGAAAGCACTCAAGCAACTTGTCAAGATAGTGGGAATTAATAAACAAGATTAAATTTAGGCCTAATTCGTTAGGCACTGGTAACCAGGTTCTTCACTTAGCAGTGACATATACGCACACACACAATCATCATGCTTAAAGGATCTAAACATCGAATATAATCTAAAATTGTATGCGTATCTTCTACTAAGTAAAGAACCAGACGCCAAACACCCAATAAACTATGCCAAAGTTTTGTCCTCGTAAAACGTTTTAGTAAAATAATACTATAATATTTCGATCTTGGAAGAAGGAAAAAAAAAAAAAGTATTGGTGAAAGGAGAAGAATTCCTGTCTGATAGGACCAGTTAACAGGCCCATGGGTAATAAAAATAAAATTTTCAAACAATTTTTCTAGGCGGCCATCTTCGGTGGCCTTCCTAAGCGGCTTAGTTCCTAGGTGGCCTCGCTGGCCTATTGGGTTTTTCTTCAAGGGCGCAGCAGGCATTTATAGGTCTTATAAAGGCCCTCGCTCCAAGGCATTTATTAGAGGGCATTCAATAGAATAGAGCATTCAATGTCAAGTCACGGACCACGAAGAGAAAGAGACAGGAAGTCTTAAGTGGCCTCTTCCTCCGCGGCCTTCCTCAACGGCCCTCCTTAACAATCCTAGGCGGCCTTCCATCCTAGGCGGCCTTCCATCTTAGGCGGTAGTCCTGAACGGCCTTCCTCAACGGCCATCCTAGGCGGCCTTTCTAGGCGGTCATCCTAGGCGCTTTGATTTCAGACTCCAAATGACATCACGACGATGACTCTCTATTGCATTTATGTGCCGGGGCTTTTATGGTCTTATAAAGGCCACGTGCATTTATGGTTGCCACGATTGACTCCCTTTTTGGCCCCATGCATGCACGTTAATGTGCTTCGGTAATAACTTCGGGACATCTTCATCTTAGGCGGTCCCGAAAGCTTCTCCCAGCTAGGCGGCTCCCGAGCAATCCTAGGCGGCCCCCGACACTCCTATGACGGCGGCCCCAAGCGTTTCCAGGCGGCCGCACCGGTCCCAAGCGGCCCCTATTTCCTACCACGAGCATCCTAGCCGGCCTCATGCGTGCATAGGTCCGAACAATCCCAGGCGGCCACAGTGATCTCAAGAGGCCCTTGGCGGCTCCCGAGCAGTCCTAGGCGGCCCCGACCTCAGTCGATAACGGCCTCGCCGGACCTAAGTCCCTAGCGGCCCTTCCTTAGTGGCATCCAGCTCGGACACGCGTGGGTCCTACAGTGACTGTTCATCACGTCATCTTCTGGATTAATAAATTATGGCCACTTACTTTAATGAGATAATTAAGTGGTCATCTGTCTCTGACGAGATGGCGCCTAAAGCTCTGACATTCCACTAAGAGGTAAGCTTTATCGAAAGTTATCATTCATCATAAAAGTCTTGACAAGTGGCAGCATTTGGGCCTCACAGATGTTAGCCCTGACATTTCATCCATCAAAAGTACTCAGTCATCATGACACTTCAGCCACTCAGACTAAATGAGCCCCAAAAGTCATGGTCCATCATGAGGCCCCACGTGACTCATTCCCACTAGATGACAAAGATTCAAACTTCTCAAGCAAGCTACACATAGTACAATGGTGAGAAAAGAAGGTAAGAGGTAACTAAAAAAGGAGGAACATACTCATTCTGGGGGATCTCTCTTTCTCTTTCGAGCTTTCTCAAGCTCACGGCTGTTGCCCAGAGCACTAACTTGAGCGTCGGAGGGTCCTCGCCGGAATACCCGGCCGTGGGACTTCTTGCAGGCTTTGAAGATAAAGGAAGGGCTCTGATATTTCTGTAAGGAAACGGTCGACGCTCAAGGAGGCTGACTCAAAGTGACCGGACATCAACACTGTCCACTCTGTTTTGATCACCGATTGGTCTGGGAAATGGTTGGAACTGTTGGAAGGTCACATAACATAAGCTTCCTTCCCCCTTTCAGGTATTTTCTGGCCCGGGATCGGCACACCCACTTAGTGGATCAAATCAGGAGAAGATATCCCATTCTAGCCTTTGATCATTTGTTTAGCGACCACTCTAATGGTTGCGCGCTGTAATCACGTTGTATATTAAACTAATATAGGGGGAATCCTAATCATGGGAAGCCCTTTGTGGTTTGGTGAACTCCATCCTTGGGCTGTGATATTCTTGTGTAGTACACGTACGTTATCGGAAAGCCTGTCCCCTAGCGATCAGAAAAAGAGTGCCTACGGTGGAATCCTGTAACATGGAAGAGTCAATATCGACTCAAGGAAAGAAAAAGATGAGGTTGAGCAGGGTAAAAACTTTTACAAAGGGGCTTTAGGATGTGGGTGCCACCGTTGCGTTAAGTTTGTACCAACTCATCACGAGATATATGTCTTTATTTTGTTCCAGGACGACGTAAAGGACAAATGGCCGTTTATCTGAAAAAATTGGCATTAAAATCCAAAGTTTAGTTTAGAAACTAGTTATACTATACAAGTGGATGGGGATGCCAACATAGTAGAATGGGAAAAGAGATGTTAGGCCCTCGCTGACTTGTGTTCTACCTTCTTATAAGCCTTCAGTTCCCACTAAGTTCAACGCTCCAAACACAAATCCATTTGCAGCCGAATAGACTAAGCATCTCAAGCTTCAGGCAGTGCAAGGCCAAACATGAACTAACCACTCTTACAGCATGGACTCTGAAAACTCTCTCTCGCTCTCTCTCATTCTGCTATATTAAGTTCTTTAAACCGTTAAATTGAGATCTAACAGCTGAGAGTTTCATGTCTCTCACCTTTAGAGGGTAGTCTAATCTTCAAGCATGCCAGCACCATGCACTACAGACATCAAGTTTGGAACAGAGTAACAACTAGCCCTTCTCCAAGTCAATCTTTCTCATCTTTTGCACTCATTTTAAAGTCATCTATCCTTAGGTGCATATCCGGGCAATAGGTGAGGTGAAATACCAATATTTACACCAAATTAGTCTTCACTGGAATAAATCAAACCGGAGCTCAGTCGAGTTCTGACTATGGCTTATTGATTTGGAGCTTGCCAAGGTGGTCAAGACTTGATTGTGAGGAGATTGAAGCTCGAGTAAGGTGGCGACGGTGAAGTGGAGTGGTAAAAGATCAACGGTGGGGCAGAAAAGAAAATGGGGCGTGAAAAAGTTATTCCATTCGGCAGGAATAAAGCGGGTCCAAGAGACTTTGAATTTTTTTTTTTTCATGTAAATGAGTATTGGTTTTCTTGGAAGCAAAGAAATACCCCACTATAATCCTGAACTGGCTCCATGATTTTAATCCATGGAGAATGGTAATGCTCCAATAAAATGCCCCCCAAGGACTGAAGGCCCAAGATCTCTGCTAGGAAACCAGTCTCGCGCTCTCTCTCTCTCTCTCTGTCTCTCTGTCTCTCCCTTTGCTTAACCACGGAAATATATATAGTATTCAAAACCTCATGGACAAGATGAATTTTTTAGTACACGAATTATTTAGCACATCCAAGATTACCAAAATTATACCTCATAAATCATAGCAAAGGTATGATCATATCAAAAGGTAGATGATATATAGGCACATCAAATCAGCACAAAAGCTTAATTAAGAAGCATTGCGCATTAAAATGCTTTTCAATTATTGGCCATTCAAAGTGTCCTACAAGAATGTAACTCTTTGAAGTAAACGTGCAATAAACCAGCTACTGGACTTAGAAAAGAAATTAAGCAAGCTTTTCCAAGCTTTCTTTGAGTCTATCTGAGTCCAATTGGATGATGTTAATTATATATTCCAGCCCTAGCCCTGAAGGGCGTCAACTGTGAAAAATTATGATGACCGAAAAAACTATTTATGTAACTTGGAGGTATTTGCATCTCTTTCATGGTATGCGAACCAGAGAGTTGACCTGTACGTGTGTACGTAGGTAAGAGAGACTTAAAAGAAAGGTTTCTCTTCCATTGAATGCCAGCTATTAATCGGACGTAGGAAAGCCGTAAAAAAAGATTTCTCTTTTTCAGATCCTCGATTCGAACGCGTGCTTTGGCTTGCTGTGAGAGTGGCATGTCTAAAGCTGGCCTGTAATCATCCAAAAAAAACAACTGTGAAAAGATTAATGTAACGTTGCCACCGTGAGGTACCCTGCCAGCCCGAAAGTTGGCAGGTCTAAAGTTTGGATCCATCAACGAAAGGTCTCTCCTTTTCTTTTCTGGGTCAAACAAAGATCTTCGAGCTGTATCATGCGCGAATTGCCCGTAACCCAAGTTGTACTGAAGTGGTGCTTCTTCTGGTGTGCTTGGCTTGCCGTGAGAGTGGCAGGTCATATATATTGGCTCCTTTTTATTTTCTTTCTTGCGGTAAGAATGTAATTTTCAGCTCGAGTGCTGCACCTATAACAAAGAGAAGACTGCAGTTTAAGTCGTATTCATTGCCAACACTGGCGAATATGGCTAAAGCTTGAGCTCTTGCAACCCTTGTCACGTAGCATGTTCAGTTACAAGTAACCAAGTGGTCATAGAGATCAATATATTACCACTCTGTAGCTTCTAAGATGTTTAAAAATACAGCTGTATTTTATATTCCTAACGTATAGCCTAACCGCAGAAACGCCTAAACCACTCTGCTAACTACTCTTGAAATCAAGCTTAAACTGATTGGACTTGAGGGCCGCCTATTGGTCCAGACTGCCATATGATTCATTAATGTCAGCTAAAGATATGTGGCATGCATCGTACGTACATCAATCATACATACGTAGACACATTGCATGCATGCATGCATGCATGGACTTCAGAGATGCATTATATATGCACGTTCTCATCAAAACCATACGAATAATTTGGAAACTACTATATGCATGTCACTCTTCAGTGAAGACTTCCATAAGAATGGCAAGCTATTTCGCTAGTATAACATGGTCCTTGTAGATTCAGTATAACTGTCTACCAACTAAGAGATAATGATGACACAAGCCCACTATCACGACAATTAAAGACAAATGTAACTTCGATAAGATTCAAGGAGGCTAAAGGAGCAATAATTTAATTGTCATTAAGTCAGCATGGTTTAAGATAAGGAACCCAGTGCCATCAAACTGGCTTCCCATTAGAAAGAACCTATAGACACGCTAGCGAGAGTAGCCGATTCGCATTTGTTTATTATATCCTACGAAAAGAAGAATCACCTCAAACGGCCTGCATTGAATACTAAAAGCCTCTATTCTGGCGAGATTACTTTGATGGATTATCAACTCGATCGTTCATAGCTTCAGCTCCTCTCGGTTCAAAAAAGGGTGATCCCACTACGTGGAAATCTCTTGGTTTCTATCATTAGCCCGAACTCATAGTTATCCCTTCAAGTCTTTCTCGTTGAAGCTATTCACGCTCAGCAAATGTATATTCCAGTTGCCATTGCCAGAAATTATTAGCATTTTGGAGCAAGATACTGATACGATGCTTAGCAATTGATTTGGAAACGGGCTATCTTTGCTCGGATGTGACAGAGATGTCTTCAGAAGGTGCCAGTTTGATGAGTCAACTCTACTGTATTGATAATATTTTCTGGCCTTTGTCTCAGATTTGGCAAAGCCTTTGCACACCCATCCTAAATTTGGATAAAGTGGTATCATTTTGACACTTTAAATCATCTCTTTAAACCTCCATTCGGATCGCAATGGAAGGGGGGTGAAGCCAAAGGGCGGGCCTGGTTCTTTGGCCTCCTCGTTATTCGGTCAGAAAAAGTCTTTGTGCATCATGCACTGTAGCTTGTGCGCATTGTGTCCGATGATTAATGCGCAGCGCATACAAAGAACATAAATAATTTTTTCATCACACGCTAAGTGCCAATTGCTGAGCACAATGTAACTCCTGCTACGCTACACCTAATGTAAGCAAGACTTTTTCTTTGACCAGAGGTTGGCTGAGGATAAACACCATGCCTGGGCCTGGCTCAATTGTGTTTCATTCAATGTAAATATGAACATTTTGGGCTTCAAATTACCAACTGAACAATCTCAATACCAAGCCAAACCCATCGTTTCTTTTGCACTGGGCCATTAGGCCGTTTGGATTTGACCAGGTGCAGGACTTTTTCATTCCGAAAAGGTCTTTGTGCATCATGTACATAAGTCATGAGCATCATGCATGGTTTGGTCATGCATACATGCAGCCGCTGCGTGTGTAAAATAATTTATTCTTTTGTAATAGGGAATACAATAAAATTTCCTCTAATAAGATCGCTATTAGTACGGCCAAGCACGCAGTTGCGATAAAATCAAAAAAAAAACACAGAATAATAATAAACCAAAATTCAAAAAAAATAGCGAGAGACAAGGATTTTACGTGGTTCACCCAAACTGGGCTACATTTACGGCGACACAGGATCTGCAAGGCTTCACTAAAGTTGAATCAGGTACAAGCTCTCAAAACACTCTCTCAGAAACTCTTATGATCCAGAACTTTCTCTCTACAGCACACAGAGGATGTCCTAACAGAACCTCTCCTTTTTTTCGCTCAACTTCATCGGTTGAAGAAGACACCCCAAATGATAGAAGACTCTCTCCTCCAATCTAATCACATCCCAAAACTAGCTCCACACTTTTGGCAACCATGGACTGATTTGTTGTCTCAAAAATCTCCAATAAATCCTCCCCAAGATCAGATTTGAAAGTTGCAACAAATCCTCCCAAAATCAGATTTGGAAGTTGCAACAAATCCTCCCCAAAATCAGCTTCCTTAGTTGGCCAAATCGAATTCAAAATTCGAATTCAAACTCCCTTGATGAAATTAAGCTCCATCTATAACAATCTCCCACTTGGAGATTAATGACATCAATCTTAGATCTACCTTCTTTCTCTGTGCCGCGCTCTCCTGATCTATCTTTTGGAAAGCTTCACCAAGTTGCAACAAGACTCAACTTGTCTCTGCTCACAACTTGGTGAACATATCTGCAGGATTCTTAGCTCCATCAATTTTCTCCAGCTTCAACTGCTCCTCATCCAACGCACTGCGTATGAAATGATACCTAAGCTGAATGTGCTTGGTTCTTGCATGAAATGCTGGATTCCTTGCCAAGTGAACTGCGCTCTGGCTGTCGCTCCATAATGTATTACACTCGTGCTCCTTGCCGAGCTCCTCCATCAACCTCTGTAACCAGATCATCTCTTTACTAGCTTCAGTGATCGCCACATACTCAGCTTCTATAGTTGACAATGCCACTATCTTTGCAACTGAGATACCCAGCTCACTGCTGTATCACAGATAGTAAAAACATAACCAGTAGTGCTCCTCCCACTGTCTCTGTCACCAGAGTAATCTGCATCTACAAATTTATACTTGAAGACTATCACCTCCATAGCACAAACTGTAAGTTGATGTACCCCTGAGATATCTCAAGATCCACTTCACTGCATTCCAGTGCTCCTTGCCTGGATTCTGTATGTACCTGCTGACTGCTCCACTGCTTGTGCGATATCCGGTCTTGTGCAAACCATTACATACATTAGACTTCCCACGGCTAAGGAATATAAATTCTAATCATCTCATCCCTTGTCTTCTGAGTTATTGGACACCACTGTTTGCTGAGCTTGAAGTGTGCTGCCAAAGGTGTTGACACTGCCTTTGCATTCTCCATATTGAACCTCTTCAGTACCTTCTCTACATAGTCCTTCTGAGATAGCCACAGCTTCCGTTGCTTCCTATCTCTGTTGATCCTCATGCCAAGAATCTGCTTCGCCTCTCCCAAATCCTTCATTGAGAACTTCTTTGCCATCAGTTTCTTGAGCTCTTCTATCTTCCTCATACTGGAACCTGCTACAAGCATATCGTCCACATACAAGGATAAAATAATGAACTCATTTGTAACGTACCTCTGAAAGTACACACAATAATCTGACTGGCATCTGGTGAAGCCTTTCTCTAGCATAAAAATGTCAAACTTGAGGTACCATTGCCGCGTAGCCTGCTTCAAACCATACAAACTTTTCTTCAATCTGTAGACCATGTCATCCTTTTCCCTAACCTGGAAACCTTCTGGCTGGTGCATGTACAGCTCCTCCTCCAAATCTCCATGAAGAAATTGTCTTCACATCTAGCTGCTCTAGATGAAGATCTTCCACTGCTACCATGCTCAGAATCACCCTGATGGATGTCATCTTGACTACTGGGGAAAAGATCTCCTGAAGTCAATTCCTCTTTCTGTGCATAACCCTTGACAACTAACCTTGCCTTGTATCTCTTGGTACCATCAACCTCATTCTTCATCTTGTACACCCATTTATTGAACAGAGCTTTCTTACCAGCTGGTAACTTTACAAGATCTCAAGTCTTATTTTGCTTTAAAGAGTCCATCTCCTCTTTCATAGCCAACTCCCACTTGACCTTAGCTTCATCCTGCATGGCTTCAACAAAACATTTTGGCTCTTCAGAATCTGTGTACAAAACATAATCATTAGTAGAATACCTCTGTGATGGCCTGGTAACCCTCGTGGTCCTCCTCAACTGTGGGGACACCGACTGAGGTACCGATGATGCATGTGGCTGTCTGTTCCAACCACATCTTCCTCCTCCACATCCTTGGAGTTTCCATCTTTAGTTTGCACTCGGGGAATTTTTCATCTCTGACAGGATCGAGTTCTATAAACTCTTATTTCTTTTCTTCCACCGCATCCTTCCTGTCTTTGTAAGTATGCTCTTCATCAAATACCACATTCCTGCTCCAAATGATCTTATTGTTCTGGAAATCCCAGAGCTTGTAGCCATACTCATCGCCATCGTATCCAATGAAAATACACTTTGTAGACTTGGAGTCTAACTTACTCCTCTTCTCTTTCTCAATCAGAGAATAAGCAATGCAGCCAAATACTTTAAGAAAAGAAAGTTTTACCTATTTTCCTGTCCAAACCTCCTCTGGAATCCCACCATCCAATGCACTGGATGGACTCCTGTTGATCAAATACACTGCGGTATCCAGTGCTGTCGCCCAAAAAATATAGGTAGACCTGAGTCAAACCTCATACTCCTCTATCTCTCAAGAATGGTCCTGTTCATTCTTTCTGCCACACCATTCTGCTCTAGTGTCCCTGGGATGGTCTTGATCCTTCTGATTCCATGCTCTGCGCAGTAGACATCAAACTCTCTGCTGCAGTATTCACCACCATTATCTGTCTTGAGACACTTGAGACTTGCTCCAGTCTGGCTTTCACACATAACTCTCCATCTCTTGAAGATGCCAAAGACCTCAGACTTTTCTTCATACCAAACACCCAGACTTTCCTGCTGAAATCATCTATAAACGTGACAAAGTACTTATTGCCTGCATATGATACCACTTGTGCTGGACCCCAGACATCTGAATGAACCAACTCCAGCCTTTCAGTCTTCTTTTGAGTTCTTGCTAACTGAAAACTCACTGCTTTCTGCTTACCATAGATACCTTCACAAAACTCTAGATTCACCTTCTTTAGCCCAGGTAGAAGCTCTCTCCTATGTAGAATATTCAAGTTCTTCTCACTAAGATGACCGAGCCTCCTATGCCATAATGTAGTTACTGTACCTGTGTCTCCTGCTGCCACTGAAACTGAACTCTCACTGTCTGCCAAGAAGTAGAGAGTGCCTCTCCGCTTCCCTTTGACAACAACCATAGACCCTTTAGTAATTTTCACTGAGAATTACCAAAAACGGATACATAACCCTCAACATCAAGCTGACCGATAGAAATTAGGTTTTTCTTTAACTCTGGGATGTATCTGGCTTGTGCAAGTCTCAATTCTTCGTCTGTCACTGGCTTCAGTACAATTGTTCCTCTACCAACAATTCTGAACTGCTGTCCATTGCCAACTGTGACATGACCAAAATCTCCTTGGACAAAATCCGAAAATAGGTATCTCTTTGAGCTGCAATGGTAAGAAGCCCCTTAGTCTACAAACCATAGATCTGAGTTTGCCCCATCTCCGGCTGACAGGCACACATCCTCAAAATTACGCTCAATAGTACTCATAACATTTGCTTCCTGACCTTCTATCTTGCTCTCTGCACCTATTTCCTTCTTCTTACCCCAACAATCCTTGCTCATGTGACCTTTCTTCCCGTAGTTCCAACACTTCATGGGAAATCTCCCTTTGGACTTTTCTCTGCTCTTGGACCAGCCTTTCTCTGACTTCTTCCTCTCCTGTGATCTTCCTATGGTATCCACCATGAGTGCAGCACTTGTAGAAGTCCCACCCACAGCCTTTCTTCTCATCTCATCATTCAATATACAACTAACTGCATCATTGAATGTAAGGATACTGATACCGAGTTGCTGACTGTCATCACAAGATTGTCCCAACTCTCTGGCAAGGAACATAAGAAAAGAAGAACCTTGAATGAATCATCAAAAGCAACAGAGACCGACTCCAATTGATTAATCATCGTGTTGAACTCGTTCAGATGCTCCGTCATTGAACTATTCTCAGCCATCTTCAAATTAAAGAGCTTTTTCATGAGAAATATCTTGTTTGAGATGGAAGGTTTTTCATACAGCTTTGTTAAAGCGGTCATCATATCCACGGTGGTCTTTTCCTTTGCAATATTATACGCCACTTGAGGTGTCAACGATAATCTGATCGTGGCCAGGGCTTTCCTATCCAGAATCATCCAATCTGAGTCGTTCATTGAATCCGACTTCTTTCCCTCTTATGGAAGGTAAAGATCCTTCTGATATAGGTAGTCCTCAATTTGCATCCTCTACCATCCAAAATTGTGACCATTGAATTTCTCGATTTTGATCTTGTCTTCTGCCATCTTTTTGTTGATTTATCCGACCGTAATAATATGAAGAAAACCAAGCTCTGATACCAATTTGATAGGGAATACAACAAATATTCCTCTAATAAGATCGCTATTAGTACGGCCAAGCACGCAGTTGCGATAAAATCAATAAAAAAAATACAGAATAATAATAGGAACCAAAATCCAAAAGAAAATAACGAGAGATGAGGATTTTACGTGGTTCATCCAAACTAGGCTACATCCAAGGTGGCATAGAATCTGCAAGGCTTCACTAAGAGTTGAATCAGGTATAAGCCCTCAAAACACATCTCTCAGAAACTCTTATGATCCAGAACTTTTTCTCTACAACACACAGAGGATGTCCTCACAGAGCCTCTCCTTTTTTTTTTTTTTTGCTCAACTTCATCGGTTGAAGAAGACACCCCAAAGGATAGAAGACTCTCTCCTTCAATCTAATCACATCCCAAAACTGGCTCCACATTTTTGGCAACCATGGACTGATTTGCTGCCTTAAAAATCTTCAATAAATCTTCCCAAAGATTAGATTTGGAAGTTGCAACAAATCCTCCCAAAATCAGATTTGGAAGTTGCAACAAATCCTCCAAAATCAGCTTCCTTAGTTGGCCAAATCGAATTCAAAATTCGAATTCAAACTCTCTCTTGATGAAATTAAGCTTCATCCATAACATTTTGCACATCATAGGCATGGTCAATCGGTGCGTGATATGTGTGCTCCTGCATTGCGTGCGGTTCAGAATGATTTTTTCATTGTATTTCTCATGCGGTGCAGGGGGACTTTTTTATTTCCATTCTCGGGCTACGAGATTTGGTCTCCCAGGATGAATCCATGGATCCAAACGCTAGCGAGCCAGTAGCTCAATTGCTTATGTTCAGCGTTGCGCTTTTTGCAAGCGTGGCTTGGGATATTTGGACATTGGAGGGCCCTCCAAAGGTTAAGGCTGACTAACCATTTGGAATTTACCATTTGAATTTTTGAACATGACAAACTGCTTCAAATTTCGACTTCACTCCCAGCTTCAGATCCGGATGTGACCACGATTGTTAACATTGTGAGAGGGGCCTAAACCCGTACCTCCTTTCCAACCGCAGCATGGAACGAGAAACTGAGATTAGAGAGTTCTTTTGTATAGTACCTATCAGGCAATACAATTTAAGATTTGTATCATTTTTTAAAAAATAATCCCATTTTTCATTTTTATTTTCATAAAAAGTAAAACATATATACTTATAAAAACTCATTTAATGATTAAAAATAAAAACCTTTTTTAAAAAAAATTAATTCCAAAATAGTATAAAATTGAGCCTTTTTCTTTGTCCACCAACTTTCATATTCTAGGATTACCTAATGGAGAAAGTGTAATATAGTCTCATAATGAATGAAAAAGAAAAGTTTGAAAAGCTTAAGCTCGCATTCAAATTCATAGGGTATAATTTAAATTGTACTTGAATTTTTAAAGAAGATAGACTCAGCCTATTAATAAATTAATTAAACTAGCAGCAAGCAGGCTTGAGATGTCATACTTGATGTTACCTTGTTTAAAATTTATCTTTTTTATTATTATTTTTTATTTTTTACCCTCTCTTAGTATCTCTTCCATTATTGTTATTCTATATTTGGGTTTAGTTTTTCTATTTAATGGGCTTTCAGCTTGTTTTAATTCCAATGCTAGATGCAGCTAGGCTTTGAAAACACATTTTATTCTACTAATCAAAATATATCAACGGCAATCTATTGGCTAGCAATGTTCATGAAAAATGTGAGGCGGACCTAAATGTTACAAATTCAAAAAAGTAGGATCAAAGGAGGAGAGAAGTTATAGCGAGGAAGGATAAAAAATAGAGGAGGAGATGGAAAAAAAAAAAAGGATTAATGAGAGGAGGTTCAAGATATACAAGAGAGGAGGCATGAAAGAGAGTGAGAGAGAGGGGGCAAGCAAGGGAAGACAAAGCACGTATCAACTGATTGTAAAACAGACTAAGAAACACAACTTTAAAATCGAACGCAAGTCAAGGGAGTAGGTTAGATATTAGAAATATTTGTAAGATAATATTAATTTATGTTCAATAGCTGAAGGAGGTGGCTACCCCAGCTGTAAGAAGCCCTCATGCAAATGTTAGATAATGGATCCAAATGGTGCAATGTTCACCATGGTGCAATTATAATGTTGTTCGAATCATGATGTAGCACACTTAGAACATTTGACTAAATATATATGTGACATATTGTAACTTTGATCTTTTTTAATTCTACTGACTCATATGACAAATACAAGGTATACAGGTCCAAGGGCTGAAGCTCCAATAGTTATTAACCTTATCTGATTTATATATCTGTGCCCCAAGATGGTTGGCTTGGAATTCAATACACTTTGGATGAAAATAATCTCCATGCGTTCAAATGATAGCTGTCCAATTATTTGTCTTCATCCTTTTATGACCCATATATAAGGGGTTAGTATGATGGAAAAAAAAAAAAAGACAAGCGGCTAATTTAAAAATCATTAGCTTCACGCCAAGGGTCAATCCAGGAGACTATTCCCTGGATGAAATGATAGAGACTTCAAAAATGAAAAGAAGAATCTTCAGATATTTTGTTCATTAGAAGAAACTGTGATAGATTGACAAAAGATCTTATTTGATGAGTGATGATGCACAGAAATGGCACGTCATATATTAAATTCAATGATAACAACATGACTAGAAAACTAGCAAGTGTGCAAGATGCATACAAAGAGCTAAGAACTCCCAATTTTGGATGCAGGCCACAACGAACAGCCAATATTAGGTTCCAGTCCTTCTGTACTTGTGACAAATGCACCAACTTTAGAACATCTCAAGGGAATGTAGTCCATTAATTGCATGTGATATAACGATAGTCATTAGGAGTAAAGGAAAATCATCAGTTTTCAAATTATATAACAGAAATTCTCTAGAGACTTATGTTCAGTGAGATGAATATATATAAACATGAACGACCAAAGGAACTAGTTGATGACTACTGAGATGAATAAATTAGTGGTTTTTTATATATAATTTTCACATTTTAGAAAATTATGTATACTGCAATGGTTTATATAAATCAGTCACTGTATGCTACCCTAATCAACAAGCCTTATCCCATCCATACGGTTTGTTCTATGAATGGCCAACTCTCTTGCCTATTTTGGGCTGACCGAAACCAAACCTGAAGGCTCGTCGTGGATCGTTAAAAAGTTTATGATGATGTGGCACACATGATCTTAGATAAGCTACTTATCATAATTATATAACATACTATTGGCATGGTTGCTAATTAATACGTCCACTCCGATAATACGTATTGTTGGCATGTGTGCTAATTAATACGTTCACTCGGTATCCGAAGAGTCCTAGATAAACCTTTGGCTTATCCGCTGCTCTCCTTCTTATAAAAAGACTGAAGGTGTCTTTTAGTATAGGTCTTCTGAGAGAAGGACACAGAGGTAACCGAAGGGCTCTTCCTCCTCCTTCCAGCACCGCGGCTTAGGGGTGTGGACGCATTGAGGACTCTGGTAGCCCTCGACGGCCGACGAGCTTTTGCTTCCGCTGCTGCCCATAGAGTGGTATGTTCCTTTGCTTCCGTTCTTTCAATTGGTATCAGAGCAAAGGTTGGTCGTCACCACACTTCGGGCGATGGCCGACGTGGGAATAGGTGGAGGAGCAGGCAACGAAAGTCGCTGGCTGGCTGCCCCTCAGCTGGCCATGGGAGCTGCAGCACAAGAAGAAATGAAAATTTTGACTGATGCGTTTTGTTTTATATTGAATGATCCGTCTGTTACCGAGCCATTGAATAGCTTCCCTGATTTTTTTTTTAATGATGGCACCACCTGTAAATGGTTAAAAATCCATGGGTAATTTCATTACCCAACCAACAACCTATAATAAAAAAATAAATAAATCAAAGGCTGGTGCTGTTGCTGACATTCAACATTTAATGAGTCTGTCCTGTGGTGCTCGCCACGTGCCTATTACTTGGCAGCTACGTAGCGGATACGTGGCAGCTAAGTGATAAATCATAGAAAATTAGAAAAAAATCATAAAAATTATAGAAAAATCATAAAAATTCTTAGAATATCATAGAAAATTTATTGACAATTTTCTTGCTGAGGCATGGTGGTTTATGCTCTGTGCATGAATATTTTTATTGCCATTCTGTTTGATTTTTCCTGTGAATTTTTTTTCTGGATGCATAATTATTTATACTTAGTGTATAAATATGATTTATGCATAATTCTGCATGTTATTTATGTTGACATAATTATTTATGCTTAGTGCATGAAGGATTTATGTCAAATGCTATGTATTTTCTGCGAGCATGTTTATTTATGACTTGGTGCATAAATAATATATTATGTCTTTAGTTGACATGAAAATATGCTTGATGTAGCATATGTTTGCGTTGCGGATTTGTTCCTACATTGGTTTTGTGGACAATATAGATATGTTCTATGAAAATTATCAGATTCTGTGTTCCATCTTATTAAATGAGTGATGATTATGAGCTTAGCAAAATTTTTGATCTCATTTATAAAAGGAACATTTGTAATCTGATTATTTTTCTAGATATCAGTATACACTGATATGTGCCTAATGTCCATACCTTGCTTGACTAAATGCAGTGATGGCCTCCAAATCTGTGATAGCTGATCTCAACAAAGGTGAGAAGCTAGATGAACAAAACTATGAAATGTGGCATAGGAAAATCCAATACCTGATGAATGACTTAGAAGTCTTGGAGACTTTGACAACTTGTATGACACCACCAGCGCCTGGCACTACTGAGCAACATCGCCTTGATCGGGAAGCCTATGACAATTGGGTCAAGAAAGATCGTTGTGCATATTTTACTATGTTGAGCAGCATGCATAATGATCTTATTGGCAACTTTGAGCATTGTCAAACTGCTCAGGATATGTGGAACCAGCTCAAGATCATGTTTGGTCAAACTTCGGCCACAAGGCTACGTGCCTTGAACCTTAGATTCATACAGTATGTCAAGGATCCCGATCATTCCATGTCGACCCACCTTCGTGTGATGGAAAACATGATTAATGATATGAAGGCTGCTGGAGTTGACCTTACTGATGAGCAACAGGTCCTTGCAGTGATTCGTTCGCTGCCTGACCCTCAGTGGAGTCAGATGAAGCTCTTGATGACTCATAGTGAGCACATCAAGACTTTTGAGGATATTGCTCATCACCTTGAGCTAGAGGCGAGCATTGAGACTTCCCTTCCTTCGGCCTATGTGGTTACTGATGGGTCTTCGAGGCCCAAGAACAAAAAGAAGGGAAAGGCACGTAATAGGAGTGCTCAGGGATATAAAGGAAAAACTGTGGCCAAACCTAAGAGAGGACGTCGAGGGGGCAAGAGAGATGTGACAAAGATTAAGTGCTACAATTGTGGAGCTAAAGGCCATTTTGCTCGTAATTGCACTGAGCCAAAGAAGGTATGCTCCATATTAAGCTCTCTCTATGTTTGTTCATATGCATTAGTTGCTGACTCGCTCCCCGATTGGATTGTAGATTCGGGAGCAAACAAACATATAGTGCGAGATCGAGCTGGTTTTGTAGATTTTCACCGGATACATGTAGATACCCAGTTTGTCGTGCTTGGGAATGGTCTGCGTGAGCAGGTTTTGGGTGTAGGAGCATATCGTGTTACGCTTCGTGGTGGACATGTGTTGATCCTACATGACATTTTGTATGTCCCTACTATCCGGTGCAATCTTTGTTCTGTTCTTGCCCTGTTGGTACTTGGTTACACTTTTAGTTTTTCTGGGGACCATATGTAGTCTATCTGGATGGTGTTTTGTCCTTTTGTGGATATTTGTCACAAGGGTTCTTTAGACTTGATGTTAAATTGTGTGCTTCTTACTCCTCTTTTTCTTGTGCTTCTATTCCTGCCTGTGATGATAATTTTTTGGCATTCCAGACTTGGTCATGTGGGCCAAGATAGGATGGCACGTATGGCTAAAGCTGGGCTATTAGGCCCTCTTACCAAGATAAGTCTACCTGTGTGTGAGTCTTGTCTAGCAGGAAAGGCAACAAGAAAGCCTTTTGGTAAGGCTACTAGGGCCTCTCATCCATTAGAGCTAGTTGACTCTGATATCTGTGGACCCATGAGTGTCAAGGCGCGACATGGCGCTTCCTATTTCCTCACATTTATAGATGATTTTTCGCGATTCGGGTATGTGTACCTGATTTCCCACCGCTATGAAGCGCTGGATTGTTTCAGACGATTTTTAGCTGATGTAGAAAATCAGAAGGAGAGGTCTTTGAAGACTCTCCGGACTGATGGAGGTCGCGAATATCTATCTGAGCAATTCAAGCGGCTCTGTGAGGAAAAGGGGATTTGCAGGCACTTACCATTCCTGGGACACCACAACAGAATGGTGTTGCTGAGCGTCGCAACAGGACTTTACTAGACATGGTTAGGTCGATGATGGCGCAAGGCAATCTTCCAATCAGTTTTTGGGGAGATGCGTTGTTGACTGCTGCCTACATCCTTAACCGTGTCCCTAGTAAAACGGTACCCTCCACTTCATATGAGTTATGGCATGACAAGCGACCCTCTGTGGATCATTTGCGCCCTTGGGGCTCAGCAGGATATGTTCACAACGCCTCCCATAAGTTGGAAAGCTGGGTCCTAAAGCCAGCAAAAAGGTGTTCATCAGGTACCCTGAGAATTCGAAGGGTTACGTGATGTATGGTGCACATCCTGATGTAGGGTTGACTGAAGTGGAGTCCAGAGACGTCGAGTTTCTAGAGAATGAATTCCCGAGCATTGGTGAAATTAGAAAGGACCTGTCTCTGTATGAGTTACAGGAGGACCTTCCTACTATCTGGCGAGGGAGGAGATTTTCGACCTATCTCAGAGATCGCCACAGATAGTGGGAATGCTAGACCCAGTGGGAGTGTCGCACCAGACAGTGGGAGCGCACAAGCTGAGCCTAGTAGGAGCTCACCTATGAGGGTTGATGCACCACCTGAGAGCGGTCCTCAGGGTTCAGATGGTGGGAATACTAAACCCAGTGGAAGTATCGCACCAGACAGTGGGAGCGCATAAGCTGAGCCTAGTAGGAGCTCACCTATGAGGGTTGATGCACCACCTGAGAGCGGTCTTCAGGGTCCAGATCCGCAGTTACGGAGAAGAAACGTGGTCATATTCCATGATGACATTTTGGGATCGAAGGGAATGTGTTTCTCTGCACTCCATTGGATCCAGATGAGCCTGCTTCTATTGAAGAAGCGCTCGATTCACCTGCTCATTGTGAGTGGCAAGCTGCTATGGAAGATGAGATGGTATCGATGGCCAAGAATCATGTGTGGAACTTGGTAGACCTTCCGCCTGGGTGCAAATCTATAGGAAATAATGGGTTCTTAAGATAAAGCGCAAGGCTGATGGGTCAATTGATAAGTACAAAGAAGGGCTATACCCATGTAGACTTTGAGGAGACATTTTCTCCTGTGGTGAGATTTGCCTCTATTCGCCTGATCCTAGCTATTGTAGCCATTTAGATTTGGAGCTACATCAAATGGGGCTTAATGGAAGCAAGATCTATATGGATCAACCCTTGGGCTTTGTGACCAAAGGACAGGATAAAGTGTGCCGCCTTAGAAGTGGTCTCAAGCAGTCATCTAGGCAATGGTACCTTAAGCATGAAGCCATTACAATTGGCTTAGATATGATTACCATGTGTACATTAAGAAATCAGACGATGGGATTCTGATCTTGGCGTTGTATGTAGATGACAAAGCTGGGAGTTCATCAATGCCACTAAGGAGTGGGTCGATATGGGTGAGGTGCTAGTGAGGATCCTAAGGAATCAGGGAGGGTGTAGACTTTGAGGAGACATTTTCTCCTGTGGTGAGATTTGCCTCTATTCGCCTGATCCTAGCTATTGTAGCTCATTTAGATTTGGAGCTACATCAAATGGATGTTAAAACAGAAATGTTTCTTAATGGAAGCCTGGAAGAGATCTATATGGATCAACCCTTGGGCTTTGTGACCAAAGGACAGGAGGGCAAAGTGTGCCGCCTTAGAAGATCTATATATGGTCTCAAGCAGTCATCTAGGCAATGGTACCTTAAGTTTCATGAAGCCATTACATCGATTGGCTTAGATATGATTGAGGAGGACCATATGTGTGTACATTAAGAAATCAGACGATGGGATTCTGATCTTGGCGTTGTATGTAGATGACATCCTAATTGCTGGGAGTTCTATTTGGTGTTCAATGCCACTAAGGAGTGGTTGTCCTCAGTCTTTGAGATGAAGGATATGGGTGAGGCGAATCTTGTGCTGGGAGTGAGGATCCTAAGGAATCGTGCTAAGAGGTTTCTTGGTTTATTGAGAAAGTCTTAGAACGATTCCGAATGCACTATTCTAAACCCGTTGATACAATCCAAGAAGGGGGTTCTACATTAAGCATCGATCAGTGCCCTAAAACTGATGAGGAAGAGAAAAGATGAGCAGGATCCCCTATGCTAGTGCAGTAGGGAGCTTGATGTACGCTATGTTGTGTACTCGCCCTGACATTTGCTTTGCAGTCGGCTTGGTTAGCCGATATCAAAGTAATCCAGGACTTGCTCATTGGGTTGCAGTGAAAAGGATTTTTCGTTACCTTCGTGGTACTGCCAATCTCACCCTATGCTATCAGGTGGAGATTTGAGATTAAAGGGTTTTTATGACTCTGATTGGGCAGGTGATAGGGATGAGCGTATATCCACTACAGGATATGTGTTTATCTTTGGAGGTGGAGCTGTCACTTGGTGCAGTAAGAAACAAAGCTGTACCGCCCTGTCCACCATGGAGGCCGAATATATTGCTTGCTCGGCTGCTGTCCAGGAGGCTGTGTGGCTGAGGAGGTTCTTGAGGCACCTTGAGATATCAGCTACTCCACATGAGGCTATTCAGATCAGTTCTGATAGTATGGCAGCATTACAATATGCTAAGGATCCTAAGTACCATGGAAGGACCAAGCATATTGACATCAGATATCACTTCATTAGAGACATGGTCAAGCAAGGAGAGGTTATCCTACAGCATATCTCCACTGGCAGGATGCTGGCTGATCCTCTGACGAAGCCTATTCCTAGGGATGTGTTCCAGGCTCATGTGAGGGGTCTAGGTCTGTATAGAGTGTGACAGACTGTGTTATGTTTCAGACTTATGTAGGAGTTTGTGTCTGTTTTTTGTCAGACAGGGATTGTATGGACATCAATGACTATGTGTTAAAATTTATGAAATGTTTATTTTCATTATTATGATGAGTTCATATTTATAGGCACATATGTGTATAAATGTCACAGGCTTAGATCAGCCCACTCACACGGGTGATCGCCCTGACACTTTTGTAGTGGGCAGGATGAGACTAAAGTAGCCATTATAGATGCTTGAGTAGCAATGCATGAGTTGCAAATTGCATGGGTTGCGAAATGTGCTACATAAATTATAATAGAATAGATTATAATCAAAGTTGCCTCAGTTTGGACTGAGATGAGACTCAGGAGAGTTGAGTACGGAGCATAAATATGCGTGAGCTATGTATCAATAGTGATATGTCCACAGATCCGTACTAAGCCTGTTATAGCCGAACTGGGAGCATTGGTGTGTGCTCGAGTCAGGCAACTTTGTGATGCCTGGACTTGTTTTCGTACGATGTTTGAGTATGACACGGCCCATTGAGTGGGAGCTCCATCGTAGCATGTATTACATTGCATGTGCTAAAGTCGACCCTGTAAGGGGTAATGCGATATATTCCCTCTTCATTACCGTGTGAGCCTTACAACTATGAAGTGTCCTTGGACTTGAACCTATATCATGAAGTTGGAGTATAGTATGACTTCCTTAGCCTTGTCCTCCAGGGTCATGGAATTGATGCGGCCACATGAGACAATCCTAGGAAGTCAACTGGACAATGATGGACTGGTATGAGTGTTCAAGGAAGATTATTCGCGACCACACCTTATGTTTGTGATCCATTGCCCGGGCAATCATGTGTATGAGTTGCATATGATTATGGATACCAACATTATGACTTTGTGTTTTTTCAAATGCTGCTCAGGGTAGATCTCTTGAGGGATTGAGAGTGCTTGATCAGGTGTGATCGGATTATCTAGGACACAGACGGGATTGGATTGTATTCATGTTCACTGTGTTAGTTATTTATTAACTTAATGCAGTTTATCCGCTATGTGTCACTGTGTGAGTTTCGTCGGGTCGCACACCCCACCGCACTGCAAGTTGAGAGAGGAGGTTATTATGTTCCTGTGTGGACGAGTGGGAGATTGTTGGCCTGGGTGCTAATTAATACGTCCACTCGGTATCCGAAGAGTCCTAGATAAACCTCTAGCTTATCCGCTGCTCTCCTTCTTATAAAAAGACTGAAGGTGTCTTTTAGTATAGGTCTTCTGAGAGAAGGACACAAGAGGTAACCGAAGGGCTCTTCCTTCTCCTTCTTTCGGTACCGCGGCTTAGGGGTGTGGACGCATTAAGGACTCTGGTAGCCCTCGACGGCCGATGAGCTTTTGCTTCCGCTGCCCATAGAGTGGTATGTTCTTTTGCTTCCGTTCTTTCACATACTGCATTATTTTATTGATTCATTATATATTTTTAATAAAGTAAAATAAATAAATAAATAAAAACACAGTCATAAATATTGTCATTTTTAATAAAGTTTGCTATTGCAATTACAAATCAAACAAATCGCTTAAATACATTCAATCCAAAAATACATAAATGTCGTGCTATTTCTTAACTCACAACATGCAGCAAAATATAAGCCACAAGGAACATGCAAGAAGCAGAACCAATTAAAGTGACATGTCCAAAGAGTACAGACTTAACAGATTCTTTCATGCATAGGTTAAAAAACAAAAACAAAAAAAAATTGATAAAACTTTTATTACAGCAAATGACAAGCTTAGGTCTATAGAGCACCGCATGCAATAATAAAGATCAGAAAGAAGGCCAACAGAATAAATAGGCTAAAATATATTTTTAACCTTTGAGAATATTATACTTTAATTTTTATTCTATTAAAATTTATTTATTTATTTTGTTTCATTTTGATTACTATGGTTAAAACACTGATTTAGCATTCCACATGGCCGAAAGCTGGCTTACGTCGACTGAAGCCAAATTTTAATGAACCAGCTGGAAGCCAAAATCCTAGGGTTTAACCTGTTAACCACCTAACCAAAACCCGACCGCGGCTTTTCCCCTCCGCCCTCCTCGGTCGCGGCAGCTACGTCTCCGTCTTCCTCGCCTCCCTCGATGGCGGCCACCTTCTCGTCACCTATAATCCCCTGGATTTCTTAATTGCTCATAAAAGTTATCATAAAATCGTGATATAGACTCTAAAGATTTGAATTTCAAATATCTTTAACTAATAGAGTCCCTTGATTTGAGGACTCTGCATCGCCTGCAAAGGATCACCAAAACCTCCTTCCCATCATCCGCGAATGCCTCATTCCCATCATCATCGTGCACGCATCTGCTCCTGGTAAGTCCTCTGTCCATGCTTGGAAGAGAGAGAAGGGATTAGAGACGGGAGAGAGAGAGTCACAGAGAGAGAGATAGATCATGACGGACAACCGGTTCAATCCTTGGTTCGGGCCCGGTGGCGTGCCCGTCGCCTCGCCGGGCCTGAGCTTCGGTCGGAGACCCCCACCGGCGCCGGACAGGCGTTCGATGGAGGTCCGGCCGGCCACGGTGGCCGGCCGTGCCGCGGGCACGCCTCTTGGCCGCGGCGAGTCGTGAGGGAGAAAGAGGGGAGAAGAGAGAGATTAGGGAGAGAGAGAGAGAGGGGAGGCCGGCCACGGCGGTGGCCGGACCACCCCAGATTTGGCTGGCCATGTCGTCGGCGTGAATTTAGCTGCCGCGGGTAGAGAAAGAGATAAAGGGAAATGTGAATGAAATTGAGAGAGAGAGAGGGAAAGAGGGGCCGGCCGCGGTGGCGGCCGGCTCTGGCTCGGCCACCGGCGGTCGGGCCGCCCCTAATTTGGCCGGCGGCGGCCCTGGCCGCCGGCACAAACTGCTCCCTGTTTCGTTTGAAACAGGAGGCAACAGTAGTATAAAAAAAAAAGAAGATGCTGGGCGGCTGGGCTGCTTCGATTTGGGCTTATTGGGCCGGTTCAGGAGCCCTATTTGAGCAGCATTTTGGGCCCTGTATCGGGCCGAGAATGGCAAAGTAAATATATGGCCCGAATCAGGATTGATTCTAGTTTCTGGGAATAATTTTATTTCCCTATTTGGGTGTATACATTGAGAGATATTCAAGCCCAAAGTTGGGCCCGTGAAGTGGTTTGGGTAGAGTTTAAGAATATTTTATAATTCAGATTTTAGAAATTTAATAATGAAAAATGATACTGTAGGTTCCCAGGTGTCCAATTAGCTGGGTTATCAATTGAAATTTGTGTACTGTGGTAAGTAAGTCAAGTATTATAATTTTATAAATTATTTAATTTGTAAACTGTGAACTTACAGTTAAATGTAATTATGTTAATTTGCAAAATCATGTTGTTACTATGATAATATGTAATTATGATAATGACAGTAAAACTTTATGTGTCGCCGCGGTTCTCATATGATAGATTATGATATGACAGATTATCACATGACAGATTATCATATGACAGATGATAGAATACTGGTACCAGGACCCTTCCTCTTAGGGGATATTTAAGAGTGATACACAAGATGTGTGTTGTAGGGCCGTGGGACACATAAAGAAAAAATGACAGTATAAACAATGTTTGTTTACATCACATATTCTAGTATTGTTATTTAATTAACTTCAAATTATTGATCTGATGACATGAATATGCTGATAGCATGATAAATGAAATTTTGAAATTATATTAGGCTTACTTATTGAGTGTGAGCTCATAGAATTCTCACAATGTTTTTCAGAGCCTCAGGAATGAAGAAGGATAATTGGGATAGAAGGAGCTTCTATTAAAAGACTTAGTTCCATTATATTGATTTAGTTCAGATTTGCTTGTGTGTAGGGCAGATAGCCCAAGACTGATAATTATGGTTTGTAATAAATCATGGATTTGAATTTGCTTTATATTGATTTATGTGATGAAGTTCGAGACGCCTTGCATGCCTGGCATGCGGCGGGTTGTCACCCTAGCTCAAATTTTGGGACTGGGGCGTGACAGCTTTAGTGGTATCAGAGCCAGGTTATGACATTAGGGACATATACATGATGACACTTTAGGCAAAACACTAGAATGACATTGAGACAATTATAAATTTAAAGGAATTTCAAATATTATGCTTTGAAAGCCTAACAATTAATGTTTACAATGATATTAATTACAACTAATTTATCAGGAGATAAGAATGGCACGTCGCACTAGAAGTCGACAAAATGATGAGGGTTCCCAGGTTGGTAATGCTGGCCAACCGGGAGGTCTGGAAGCCACCGGAGCTGCTGCCCCTGCCAATTCAGTCGGACTGATCAGCAGCAACTCCAGACCGAGATGCTTCAGGTTCTCTCGGGTATGGCGCAGTCGATGCGGGACTTGCAGCATCAGATTCTGCAGGCCTTGTCCACTCAGCCTACTCACACTGCAGACACAGCCTGCCCCTCCTGTTCCACAGACTCAGCCTGACTCTACTACTCCACAGACCCAGCCTACTCCATCTCAATCCTGGATAGGGGTTGGCCGCAGCTTTGCAGACTTCAAGAAGTTTGCCCCTGCCCCTTTCTCTGGATCCACCAACCCTGTTGATGCTGAGCGGTGGGTGCGAGACATGGAGAAGGCTTTTATGGCCCATGGTAGTCAGGATATGGAGCGGATCAGATTTGCCACCTACCTTCTCCAGGGAGAAGCCTATGATTGGTGGTTAGTTGAGGAGCAGCGTCGGAATGGACAGATTATTTCTTGGGGAGAGTTTAGAGAGATATTCTTCGACAAATACTTCCCCAGGAGTGTACAGAGACAGATGGAATCAGAGTTTATCAAATTGGAGCAAAAGGATCTTTCTGTGGCCCAGTATGAAGCTGAATTCACCAGGTTGGCCCGTTTTGCTCCAAATATTGTGACCAATGAAATGGCCAAGGTCACCAGATTCACTGAGGGACTGCGACCCAGACTGAGGCAAGCGGTCAATGCATTTGAGCTCCTCACTTACAGTGCTGTAGTGAATAAGGCCTTGGTGATTGAGAGGGATATGAATGCTGTTCAAAAGGATTGGGAGCTGCGGAAGAAGAGAAAAGGGCCTACTTCTGGCCAATCCTCTGCTCAGGCCAAGAAGAAGGGTGCACATCAGGCCCCAGCTGAACCACAGAATAAGGAGACTCGTTGCATTCATTGTGGTAACTCCCACCCTGGAAAGCCTTGCCGCAGAGTGACTGGTGCCTGCTTTGTCTGTGGGAAAACTGATCACAAGATTGCTACCTGTCCCTTTCGGAAGGATCATCAGCCTTCTTCAAGTCAAGGAATGAGCCAGCAGCAGCAGCAGCCACCGAGGACCCAGGGAAGGGTCTTCAACCTCACTCAGCAGGACGCTGCCTCTAATTCTGTGGTGACAGGTATACCCTTTAATGTTATATCTAGTATTACATTCTTATCTAGTGCAATGCATTGACAGTTAATTAAAAGTAGGTTCAATCCTTAATGTTAAAACAAATTACACTTATGTCCAGGAATGATTAAAGTAGGTACTGCTTATGCTCAAACTTTAATTGACCCGGGTGCCACGCATTCTTTCATATCTGACATCTATCTTGACAAGAATGCATCATTGACACCTATTCCTCTGGAGCAAGAGTTGCATATTGCGCTTCCAAATGGAGATGTTATGAAAGTTGACACAGTATGCAAATCTTGCCCAATTATCTTGGAGAATAGGAGGTTGAATGCTGATCTCATTGTCCTCCCACTGAAGTTTTTCGATGTTATCCTTGGAATGGATTGGTTGGCCTCCTATCATGCTTCAGTAGACTGCTTCAGGAAGATTGTCAACTTCAAAATTCCAAGCCAGCCTGAATTCAGTTTTATTGGTGGTCAGAAACACCTAGCCTCAGTGTTCATATCAGCGATGCAGGCTGGAAAGTATTTGATGAGTGGTGGTCAAGGATTTCTTGCTGTAGTCAAGGACCTTCAGCAAGAAGAGACCAAGTTGGAGGATATTCCCATAGCTCGAGAATTCCCTGATGTCTTCCCTGAGGATTTGACTAATTTACCTCCTGATCGGGAAGTCGAGTTCTCTATTGATCTAGTTCCTGGAACTGGACCTATATCAAAGGCCCCTTACCGTATGGCCCCGGCTGAGCTAAAAGAACTGAAGGATCAACTGCAAGAGCTCCTAGATCGAGGATTTATTAGACCCAGTGCTTCTCCTTGGGGTGCTCCAGTTCTATTTGTTAAGAAGAAGGATGGCAGTCTTCGACTCTGCATTGATTACCGGGGAATCAATAAAGTAACAGTGCGAATAAGTATCCTCTGCCAAGGATTGACGACTTGTTTGATCAACTTCAAGGAGCCCGGATATTCTCAAAGATTGATCTTAGGTCCGGGTACCATCAGCTAAAGTCAAAGGAAGGGGATGTACCAAAGACAGCATTTAGAACCAGATATGGCCACTATGAGTTCTTGGTGATGCCGTTTGGGTTAACTAATGCCCCAGCAGCATTCATGGACTTAATGAACAGAATTTTTAAACCATATCTGGATCAGTTTGTGGTGGTTTTCATTGATGATATTCTGATATATTCCAAGAGCCATAAGGAGCATGAGGACCACCTGAGAATCGTGCTACAGATTCTTCAAGAGAAGAAGCTTTATGCCAAGCTGCAGAAGTGTGAATTTTGGTTGGATCAAGTATCTTTCTTGGGTCATATAATCTCTAAAGATGGTGTATCTGTGGACCCGAAAAAGATTGAAGCTATCACTACTGGAGCCGACCTTCCAATGTGGCAGAAGTCAGAAGCTTCTTGGGATTAGCCGGGTATTACCGAAAATTTGTGGAGAATTTTTCTCGCATTGCTCTACCCCTAACTCGCTTAACCCAAAAGCGAGTGAAGTTTGACTGGACAGTGGAGTGTGAGGAAAGTTTCCAGGAGTTAAAGCAGCGCCTGGTGTCAGCTCCCATTCTTGTTCTTCCAACAGGATCTGAAGGTTTTACTATATACTGATGCCTCTCGAAAAGGATTGGGATGTGTTTTGATGCAGAATGAAAGAGTGATAGCTTATGCCTCCAGACAACTGAAACCTTATGAGCAGAATTATCCTACTCATGATCTGGAATTGGCTGCTGTGGTTTTTGCTCTGAAGATTTGGCGGCATTATCTATATGGAGTGTCGTGTGATGTGTATACAGATCATAAGAGTTAAAATACATCTTCACACAGAAGGAGCTGAATTTAAGGCAGAGGAGGTGGTTGGAACTATTGAAGGATTATGACCTGAATCTACAGTATCATCCTGGGAAGGCCAATGTAGTAGCTGATGCCTTGAGCAGAAAATCCTCTTCTGAGTTAGCTGCTATGATTACCTCCCAGCCTCACGTATTGAGAGATCTGGAGAAGTGGGAGGTTGGTCTGAGAGTACAGCAGTCTGATGGACTTGTTGCAGCACTTGTACTCCAGCCGACCTTAGTTGACAGAATCAAGTCCTCCCAGATGGAAGATCCAGATCTACAAAGGATTAAAGAAGTGTACAGTCAGGAGTTCAGAATGAATTTTATATAATGGAGATGGATCCCTGAAATTTGAAGGAAGACTTTGTGTGCCAAACAGTGAAGAGCTAAAGGCTGAAATTTTGAAAGAGGCTCACTACTCTCCCTATACTGTGCATCCAGGTGGCACTAAGATGTACAGAGACTTAAAGGAAAATTTTTGGTGGAAAGGCATGAAGAGGGAGATTGCTCAGTATGTGGCCAAGTGCTTGGTGTGTCAGCAAGTGAAAGCCGAGCATCAAAGGCCTGCGGGACCTCTTCAGTCTCTGATGATTCCACAGTGGAAATGGGAAAAGATTACAATGGACTTTGTGACTGGTCTGCCCAAAACTCCTAAGAGCAACGATGCAGTTTGGGTCATTGTGGACAGACTAACAAAATCAGCTCATTTCCTACCTTTCAGAGTTGGGGTCTCTAGTGAAAGATTGGCTAATTTGTATATTGAGCAGATCGTGAGACTCCATGGTGTTCCGGTATCTATTGTATCAGATAGAGATACCAGGTTTGTGTCCCAGTTTTGGAAGAGCCTTCATAAGGCCATGGGAACCAAACTAAACTTCAGTACAGCCTATCATCCCCAGTCAGATGGACAATCAGAGAGGACCATACAGATTCTGGAGGACATGTTGCGAGCCTGTGTGATGGACTTGGGTGGAGCTTGGGATAACCACTTACCTTTGGTGGAGTTTGCATATAATAATAGTTACCAAGCCAGCATCCAGATGGCTCCATTTGAAGCTCTGTATGGTAGGAGGTGCAGATCTCCTATATGTTGGGATGACGTGGGGGAAAGGAAATTGCTAGGCCCTGAGCTGATTCAGCAAAGTAGATAAGGTGCATTTGATCAGGGAGCGTCTTCGTACAGCTCAGAGCAGGCAAAAGAGCTATGCTGATGTCAGAAGAAGGGAATTGGAATTCCAGGTTGGGGATCATGTCTTCTTAAGGGTATCACCAACCAAAGATGTGATGAGATTTGGGATTAAGGAAAGCTGAGTCCACGTTATATTGGACCTTTTGAGATCTTGAGCAGAGTCGGAGAGGTTGCTTACAGCCTGGCACTGCCTCCGATTCTATCTGGGGTACACAATGTTTTTCATGTATCTATGTTGAGGAAGTATATCTCTGACCCCCCATGTCATAGCATATGAGCCTATACAGTTGAGGAAAGATTTATCATATGAGGAGCATCCTTGCGTATCGTAGACCGCAAAGATCAGGTTCTAAGACGGCGTACCATTCCCTATGTCAAGGTGCAATGGAGTAATCATTCTGAGAGGGAGGCTACTTGGGAACTGGAGGAAGAAATGAAAGAAAAGTATCCACGACTATTTGTATCTTAAAATAGTTAATGATTGAAAACTGTTAGCTTTAGTTGATTGTTAGTCCTTGGGACAAAATTGGACTTTTAATTTTCTCTAATAAAAGTTATCAATTTCGAGGCCGAAATTTTTATAAGGAGGGGAGAATGTAATCCCCTAGATTTCTCAACTGCTCGTGAAAGTTATCACGAATCGTGATGATAGACTCTAAAGATTTGAATTTCAAATATCTCTAACTAATAGAGTCCCTTGATTTGAGGACTCTGCATCGCCTTAAAGGATCACCGAAACCTCCTTCCCATCATCCACGAACGCCTCCTTCCATCATCATCATGCATGCATCTGCTCCTGGTAAGTCCTCTATCCATGCCTGGGAGAGAGAGAAGGGATTAGAGACGGGAGAGAGAGAGTCAGAGAGAGAGAGAGACAGATCATGGTGGACAACCGGTTCAATCCTTGGTTCGGGCCCGGCGGCGTGCCCGTCGCCTCGCCGGGCCTGAGCTCCGATCGGAGACCCCCACCGGCGCCGGGTAGGCGTCCGGTGGAGGTCCGGCCGGCCACGGTGACCGGCTGTGCCACCGGCACGCCTCTTGGCCGCGGTGAGTCATGATGGAGAAAGGGGGGAGAAGGAGAGAGACTAGGGAGAGAGAGAGAGGGGGGGGAGGCCGGCCAGCGGTGGCCGGCCCTGGCCCAGCCACCGGTGGCCGGACCGCCCCGAATTTGGCCGGCCATGTCGCCGGCATGAATTTTAGCTGTCGCGGGTAGAGAAAGACATAAAGGGAAACGTGGATGAAATTGGAGAGAGAGAGAGGGAAAGGGGGGCGCGGTCGGCTCTGGCTCGGCCACCGGTGGCCGGGCCACCCCTAATTTGGCCGACGGCGGCCCTGGCCGCCGTCATGAACTGCTCCCTGTTTCATTTGAAACAGGGGAGCAACAGTAGTAACAAAAAAAGAAGAAGATACTGGGCCGGCTGGGCTGCTTCGATTTGGGCTTATTGGGCCGGTTCAGGAGCCCTGTTTGAGCAGCATTTTGGGCCCTGTATCGGGCCGAGAATGGCAAAGTAAATATATGGCCTGAATCATAATTGATTCTAGTTTCTGGGAATATTTTTGTTTCCCTATTTGGGTGTATACATTGAGAGATATTTGAGGCCAAAGTTGGGCCCGTGAAGTGGTTTGGGTAGAATTTAAGAATCATTTTATAATCCAGATTTTAGAAATTTAATATTGAAAAATGATACTGTAGGTTCCCAGGTATCCAATTTGCTAGGTCATCAATTGGAATTTGCATACTATGGTAAGTAAGCCAAGTATTATAATTTTATAAATTATTTAATTTGTAAACTGTGAACTTACAGTTAAATGTAATTATGTTAATCTTGCAAAATTATGTTGTTACTATCGAGATGATAATATGTAATTATGATAATGACAGTAAAGCTTTATGTGTCGCCGCGGTTCTCATATGACAGATTATGATATGACAAATTATCACATGACAGATTATCACATGACAGATGATAGAATACTGGTACCAGGACCCTTCCTCTTAGGGGACATTTAAGAGTGATACACAAGATGAGTGTTGTAGGGCCGTGGGACACATAAAGAAAGACGATGACAGTATAAACAATGTTTGGTTTACATCGCATATTCTAGTATTGTTTATTTAATTGAACTTCCAAATTATTTTGATATGATGACATGAATATGCTGATAGCATGATAACTGAAATTTTGAAATTGTATTAGGCTTACTTATTGAGTGTGAGCTCATAGAATTCTCACAATATTTTTCAGAGCCTAAGGAATGAAGGACAATTGGGTAGAAGGAGCTTCTATTGAGTAGACTTAGTTCCATTATATTGATCTAGTTCAGATTTGCTTGTGTGTAGGGCAGGTAGCCTAAGACTGATAATTATGGTTTGTAATAAATCATGGATTTGAATTTTTGCTTTAAATTAATTTATGTGATGAAGTTCGAGATGCCTTGCATGCCTGGCATGCAGCGGGTTGTCACCCTAGCTCGAATTTTAGAACTGGGGCATGACACCGCCGCCGCCAAGGTCCCCTCAGATGACGACTACTCTTCCATCTTCGACGTTGATCCTTGGTGCCACCCCCGCCGCTAGCTCCTGCCCCCCACGTTGCTGTTGTCGACTTCATGCCCCTCGGCTCCCTCCACAACCTTCTCCACCACCCTCTCCACCCCCTCCCACCTGGCACTGTCGCCTCCGCCTCGCCATCCACGCCACCACCTCCCTAGCCACCCTCAACTCCCTCCAACCCCCCATCACCCACCGCGATGTCAAGCCTTCTAACCTTCTCCTTGACGCCCACAACCACGCTCGCCTTGCCGACTTCGGCCCAGCCGTCCATCTCCCGGCCCCGCAAACTCTACCCCCGGCCAACACCCTCGGCTACCTTGTTAAAAGATAATGGTTGTTAGTTTGTTAGTCTGAGTTAGTTTTTTAAATAATGAGCCTATCTTTTTATGATTTGATAGGATAGCCTTATCAATCAGGATAGCCTTAGATTGATAAGATCATAAGAGGATTATGCTTATCCATAGAATCAAGAAACATTATTTATATGGTGATGTGCTTAATGAAACGAAATAGATCAATTTTATTCTTAAGAGAAAACCCTTCTTCTTCCTTGATTTCTCTTTCCAAAATAATCTGAGTTGGAAATAATCCCAACAAAAATTGGCATCAGAGCCTAGTTCGAAGAAAATCGCCGTCCTTGAAGAGGTGGACGATCGGCCGTGAGAAGAAAGTTTGGTAAAGGCGAGGAGGACGAGAAGACCCAAAGAAACGGTGCTTCCCTTCACGCGTTGCCGAGATGAGTTCTTTCGCCAGGACGTCTCTTCCAAAGCAAAAAAAAAAAAAAAAATCGGTGACGTTTATGCTTGAAGACGCCAGGTGGTTTGACTGCACAGAATATTGACTTTCCATCCACCTTCCTCTAACTATCAGATCTCCAAATTGATATTTGGTGTTAGGGAACATCCTCCAAGGGTGGAAGTTTTCTTTCTTGCCAGCAGCGGTTAGAATATTTTCTTGAAGCAAAAGGAAAGCAGCCTTGATACGCTCGTGGAGGCAAGGGAGAACAAGAAGAGGCCTCAGATTCATCACCGGCATCCAAGTTACACAACAAGTCCTTTCTTTCTTTTACAACAGAAGTTATCTTTTGGAGAAAAAAAAAAAAAAAAAAAAAGAAAAAGAAGCCAAGAAGTGGTAAAGTCTTCCGTTCAAGAAGCCGTGCTCGTTCACGATCCGTTCAAGAAGCCGTAAAGAAAGAGATTTAACTGCCAGGCGTTTGGCGTTGGATCTCACGAGGCCACGATTCCGCATTGTTTTTCGCGAGAGAACAGGGAGCCAGGGAGAAGAAACGGTGACTGATTTTTTCCTTTTTTGGATCCTTGGTAGAGAAAAGGAAAGGCTTTGATTAGTAAGCGGACGTGAAGGCCAAAATCCGCCTATCAAATTCATGGCAACCCCAAGCAATATTGGTATGAATATCCATCAACCTTTTATCCCTGTTTTTGATGAAGAAAATTATGATTATTGGAGCATCAAGTATGGGATCTAGTTAAGAACGGGTACGAAGACCCAGTTAATCTAACAAATAATCAGAAGGAGCAACTAAAGGACTACAAAAAGAAGGATGCCAAAGCCCTGTTCTTTATCCAACAAGCTGTATCTGAGAAAATTTTTTCCAGAATTATTAGAGCCACCAAATCAAAGGAGGCATGGGGTATCTTGCGGGAGGAATTTCAAGGCAACGTAAGAGCTATCAAACTTCAAACTCTAAGAAGAGAGTTAGATAATTTGAGAATGCAAGAAAATGAAAAATTGAAAGATTACTTTTCTAAAATTATGGAGACTGTTAATCAAATGAAGAGCTATGGTGAAACCATCACCGAGCGAAGAATATGTGAGAAAATCTTGGCTAGTTTATCTTCAAAATTTGATACAATAGTTGCAATAGTTGAAGAATCTAAAGATCTTTCTGAATTAAGTGTTCATGAATTAATGGGATCTCTTGAAGCTCATGAGCAAAGATTGTTTAGGCATAAAGAATCAACAATTGAAAGTGCCTTTCAATCTAAACTCAAAGTGGTTGATAAAAATTTTCAAAAAGAATCACCTAGTCATGCTCTAATCAAAAGAGAGTCATTCAGAGGTGAAAACCAAATAGGGGAAGAGAAAGAAATATGAAAGGAAGAGGTAGAGAAATGCAAAGAAATAATTTTTCAAAAAGGCAATATGATGAGAGCACTCAACAAATGTGCAATATATGTAAAAGGTCTTCTCATGCTGAAAAAGATTGCTGGTTTATGGGAAAACCCCAATGTTATAATTGCAAAAAGTTTGGACATGTTCAAAAAGATTACAGATACAAAGTAAATGAACAAGCACACTTCTCAGAAGAAAATAAAGGTCAACAAAGCACACTATATGCATGTCAAACTGCAGAAGAGCAAAGTAATAATATGTGGTATCTTGACAGTGGTTGCAGCAATCACATGACTGGTGACAAGTCTATTTTTGTGGATATTGACAGTTCTTCAATTTCACAAGTGAAGATGGGCAATGGTGCATTAGTCCAAGCAAAAGGCAAAGGCACAATTGAAATCAATACCAAGAAAGGAAGAAAATTCATTCATGATGTTTTACTTGTTCCAGATTTGAAGCAAAATCTCTTGAGTGTTGGACAGCTGATTGAGCATGGGCATATGGTACACTTTGAAAATAATGTTTGCAAGTTATATGACAGAGGGATGAAAAAGCAACTTATGGTAAATATCAAGATGGAGAAAAATAGAAGTTTTCCTCTTATTTTGCACTATGCAAAGGATGCTGCATGGAAGATGGAGGTAAATGATGAGTCATGGTTATGGCACAAAAGGTTTGGGCACTTGAATTTTCAAAGTTTGAGAAGTTTATATCAAAAGAATATGGTGTATGGTCTACCAGCAATACATGACAAGGAAGAACCTTGTGAAGGATGTGCACTTGAAAACAACATAGAGACATTTCCAAAAGAGCATGTATGGAGAGCCAAAGCACCATTGGAGCTTATTCATACTGACATATGTGGACCTATGAAAACTCCTTCTCATGCAGGTAACATCTACTTCATTATTTTTATTGATGACTATTCAAGGATGATATGGGTATATTTTATGAGACATAAATCAGAAGCATTTCTTATCTTTAAGAAGTTTAAAATATTGTGGAAAGATAAAGTGGGCATTATATCAAGGTGCTAAGAAGTGATAGAGGTGGTGAATACAATTCAAATGAATTTAAGAAATTTTGTGAAGATGATGGTATACAAAGATAATTGACTGTTAGCTACATACCAGAACAAAATGGAGTTGCAGAAAGAAAGAATCGTACTATTGTTGAGATGTCTAGAACTATGCTCAAAGACAAAGGCCTTCCAAATTCTTATTGGGCAGAAGCAGTAAATACAGCAGTTTATCTGATGAATAGATGTCCAACAAAAGCTCTTCAAAATATGACACCATTTGAAGCCTGCATGGTAGAAAGCCTTCAGTGAAGCATTTCAAAATCTTTGGATGTGTGTACTATGCACATATTCCAAAAGAAAGAGCATAAACTTGATGAAGTTAGTGAAAAATGTATCTTTGTTGGATACAGTTCTAAATCAAAAGGTTACAGACTTTTCAGCTTGAAGCAAAATCAAGTGATCATAAGAAGAGATGTTATTTTCAATGAAAAATTTACTTGGGATTGGAAGCAAAAGAAAGTTGAAGAAAATATTATTCCTCTTGATGAAGAAATCTATGATGCTCAAAATGAAGAAAATGAGGTTGAAGGTTTACCACAAACTTCTCCAAGTTCAAGTCCATCTTCAAGTTCTACTCCTATAAAAATGAGAAAGTTAAGTGACATTTATGCTTCTTGTAATTTCTGCATGATTGAGCCTGAAACTTATGAAAATGCTATGCATGAAGAAGTGTGGAACAAAGCAATGCAAGAAGAAATCAATATGATTGAGAAGAACAAAACTTGGGAATTAGTGAAGAAACCAAGTGATAAGGAAGTCATTGGCTTGAAGTGGATCTACAAAATAAAACACAATCCAGATGGCACCATTCAAAAACACAAAGCAAGATTAGTAGCAAAGGGATACTCTCAATTACCTGGTATTGATTATCAAGAAACTTTTGCACCTGTTGCTAGACATGATACAATTAGAACTCTTATTTCTATAGCAGCTCATAAAAGTTGGAAACTACATCAACTAGATGTAAAGTCTGCATTCTTGAATAGAGTATTAGAAGAAGAAATTTATGTTGAACAACCTCAAGGCTTCATCATTAAAGGTCAAGAAAACAAGGTATACAAGTTAAAGAAAGCATTATATGGGCTGAAGCAAGCACCCAGAGCATGATACTCTAAATTGACACCTACTTCAATGAAAAAGGTTTTCTAAAAAGTCCAAGTGAACCAACACTTTATGTGAAGAAGCAAGGTAATGATATTCTCATTGTCTCTCTTTATGTTGATGATTTAATTATTACTGGTAACAATGAGAATATGATCTTGACTTTCAAAAGTGAAATGATGAGAAGATATGAAATAATATGGGTTTGCTTCATTATTTTTTAGGAATTGAAATAAGTCAAAGAAAAGATGGTATATTTATCAGTCAAAAGAAGTATGTAGAAGGCATTCTCAAAAAATTTAACATGAAAAATTGCAATAGTGTGGAAACACCTTTTGTGGTAAATGATAAGTTGATGAAAGAAGATGAAAGTGGTGAAGCAAATGCACAATTATACAGAAGCATTATTGGAAGCTTATTATATCTAACAATTACAAGGCCAGACATAATGTTTGCATCAAGTTTACTTTCCAGATTTATGCAAAAGCCAAGTAATATTCACTTTGGACAAGCAAAAAGAGTCTTGAGATACATCAAAGGTACTAAAGATTATGGGATCATGTATGACAGAAACAATGATGATATTGTGAAGTTATTTGGGTTTTGTGATAGTGATTGGGCTGGAAGTATTAATGACATGAAAAGCACATCAGGATATGCATTCTTTTATGGATCATGATCATATCTTGGGCATCCAAGAAGCAAGATACAGTGGCATTATCTTCTTCTGAAGCAAAATATGTTTCAACAACTTTGGCAGCACAACAAATAATTTGGTTGAGAAGAATACTTGAAGATATGGGTGAAAAGCAAGAAGAATCTACTACTATGCTATGTGACAACAAGTTTACTATTTCTATGACAAAGAATCCTATATATCACAGCCGCACCAAGCATATCAAAATCAAGTACCATTTAATTAGAGATGTGGTAGAAGAAAAAGAAATTGAAGTCAAGTATGTGAAGACTGAAGACCAAATTGCAGACATATTCACCAAGGCACTACCCAAGGAGAAATTCATTCACTTTAGAGATCTCATGGGTATCCAAGAACAACCATTAAAGGGGAGTGTTAAAAGATAATGGTTGTTAGTTTGTTAGTCTGAGTTAGTTTTTTAAATAATGAGCCTATCTTTTTATGATTTGATAGGATAGCCGTAGATGGATAAGATCATAAGAGGATTATGCTTATCCGTAGAAACAAGAAACAATATTTATATGGTGATGTGCTTAATGAAATGAAATATATCAATTTTATTCTTGAGAGAAAACCCTTCTTCTTCCTTGATTTCTCTTCCCAAAATAATCTGAGTTGGAAACAATCCCAACATACCTCAACCCGTCCTACCTCTGCCCCATCGGTCTCTCCATTACCACCGACGGCTACAGCTTCGACGTCGTCCTCCTCGAGATCCTCATCGGCTGCCGCGCCATCGACATCGAGTACAGCCCGCTGTCTTCGATCGACCGGGCAGCGCCGCTCGTCCCGATGCGCGGGACAGTCCGCCGAGCTGTGGGACGTGCGGGCATGGCGAGTGGAGGGCCATGAGGAGGCAGTAGCGAGAGACGTCGCAGTGCTGGCGAAGAGGTGCATAGCTTTAGTCCATAGCGATGGTGGCGGGATAACGGGTTGGTTAAATGAGCTAACGGGTTGATGGGTTAATGGGTTAAACCCTAGGATTTCAACTATCTAATCCATTAAAATTTCGCTTTAGCCCACATAAAAGTTCAGCATCCGATGGACTCCTCATGACATCACTAATGTTTTAACGATAGAAAATAAAATAAAATAAAAATAACTTAAAATTATTAATAATATAAGAAATAAAGTGAGACATTCTCAAAATTTGAGAGTTAAAAATGTGCTTTAGCAGATCAAACATATAATCAGGCCATCGTTAATTCCCACCTTTCATATACGCCAGCGTTCTCTTGGGGTTGGGATCTCTTGGGGTTGGGATAGCGTTTATGGAGGCGATATGGCGGTAGACCTCCAGAACTCGGCGTAACATGTACGCAACCGCCGACTTAATAAATTAGGCGCTTATAAGTTATTTAAGTTCGTCAGGGTCTTAGGAACTTATAAATAACTTAAGATTTAAATAGGGACTTCTACTTAAGTTATGACTATAGTGTGCAATTACAAAATTTATGACCAAAAGAGGGCTCGCGATAATTTTCCCACGGCAACTTCTGCCGGACTTAAAAATAAATTTAAAATTGTCGGGAAACGTCAAATAATTTTTTCCGCGACAAAGGGAGTCCCTCTTCTGGTTCTCCAAGATGACTCTTTTAAATCTTCGACTTCTCTACCGTCCTCCCCCTCCTCTGCCCCAATTCTCCCCTCGTCGCATACCTCTCTCCCTCTCCCAATTCCCCAAGAACCTTTGCGGGGTTAATGCCTCCTCGCCTTCTTACGCCTTCTCCCCGTTTCCAATCTCTCTCCCCAAATTCCAACCTAGGGTTTCCATTAGCGGAGCCGAGAAGCGTGCCCACAAAGAAGAGGAGGAGGATGGCGGTGGGATTTCGATGGAACATGAGGATTTGGGTGCCGAGGGTGAAGTCTTTAGGAAAACTCTCAGGCTAGTGGAGTGCGCCATGTTCGCCTCCGTCTCTGGCCTGGCCTATTTCTTGAGCAACTCCCTTGCCATCGAGGTCAGCTACCTCTTTCTCCTACCCTTCTCAGTGTCTCGGCAATAGAGATTGTGTTGACTCGAGTTCTTCTTGTGTTTTTCTTATGGTTTTGATGTAAAAGATGCAATCTTTGTTGATTCGGTGACATATAGGTAGGATAACATAGTTTTTTTTTTTTCTTTCTTTCCCTCGACCGCTAAAAAGGTCCCTGACCTATTTCGTTGGCAATTTCCTTGCCATCAGGGTAAGTTCTGTCGATCCCTCACCCTTCTCACAGTCTCAGCGATTTTTGATTGTCTTGAATTGAGATCTTCTTTAGTCTTTTTCTAAATTTCGGTGCGAAAGTTGCAATCTTGGTTGACTTTTTTTATAAGAGTAGGATAAGAGAGGGAATCTATTGCCGTTTAAAAGCCCCCTGAGGAAGCTATAAATGCGTGTTTATTCCAAATGGCTGAACCATTAAACTATAGACAAGATTCAGTTGATGATAGACAACATTCCTCAAAATGTATGCTGGCATATGAAACCTGTCTTAGCAAAGCCCACTATTTAGGCTTCATTATATAATGTTTCGGCTTTACAGCTTCAATTCATATCAACAGTATAGGCATATATACAAGAACTCTATGCTTAAAAGGGATATTTATAATTAGCTTTAAGTTTTGGGCTCAAATATCAGATATAGGTTTCCATGTGTCAAATAACAGAGCGAAAAGTCAAGATTTGTGGTAGTCATTTAATGTTACATTCACATTTGCAGAGGATGAATATACCTGCTATGAAAAACAAGTGATTAGTTAGCTTTTTTCTTTTCCCCTATAGTAGTGCAATGACAGTACTTCACTGAGTACCTTATGCCAAAAATGATAGAATATTCCATTATTTGCAACTTAAACTTTGTGATTTTAGCATTTTATTAAAATATGTGTTTCGAAGTTACACTGGTAGCTAGAACTTTGTATATTTACTCTATTTATTACGAAACCCAGTTCATATTGTTTGGTCAAATGAAAATGTCTGCACTATTTCCTAATGGCCTAGTTACATTTTAACTTCTTTTCGCCACTTCTCTGCTGTTCTTTTTCAGATGTTATTTGTAAGATTGATCATCCCTGTTGGAGCCTTTGCAAAGCTTTTACTAATCAGACATCATGTTCATATTTATGGTTTATTGCTTTGGCTATTACTGAATACCTTGAACAAGATTAGTAAACTTATTTATATGCATGTGGATGACATTTTAACAGTTGTTATTGGCAAAATTGGTTACTTTGTATAATGGATTTTGATGACTGCAGAATTATTTTGGTTGTTTCTTTTCATTACCAATAGTGATATCTTCAATCAGATGGGGCCTGGCAGCTGGTAGAAAAACCATGGTTCGTTACCTAGATAACTACTTGAAGTGCCTGGTATCTTTTGATTGAAATAGCTATTGATGTTGTTGCCTGTTTTCTTGTTATTTCTTTATTTTATTCTAGGTGGCTACCACAGTGCTATTGCTCACCTTGTCTGGTCCAGTAAAGGCATCTACATATCTGGTGACCAATACTAAAACTGTGTACTATCGAAATTTTAATCTTTGTCATGCTTAATCTTTTACCTCCAAGAAATTGTCTGTATACTTTGCTATACATGAGATGTTGTCTTGTCCTATACCCTAGGTAGCAATCAGTAAGAGATTTACACATCTTTTTTTAACTTAGTATAATTATTACTTTCTGTGTCTTTAAGAATACAGGTGCTTTAGGTATTGATATAGTGCTAGTTTCATCATAATTTTAGAACTTTTCTAGTTCTTCAAGAACTTAATTTTGAAAAGCTCTTTGTTATGGTCTTGTTGAACCCCTGGAAGCAACTGTTAGAGATGCATCTGTGTGTACAACCAACTTATTTGTGTGTTGCATGCTTTAACATTTTTTTTAGTAACTGCAATATTTTAAGTTATTATCTACTTGGACTTCTTTGTCAAGGGCACCAATTTGTATGTTCTCAACTTGGATCCATTTGCTTTCAAAAGAAAATTAGCTCCTACCTTTCTGTGATTCTTCATTCACTTTTTCTTGCCCTATTTAATTTAATTTATGTGCGTCTTCCTTGTTCTAGGAATCCGGATGAGATAATTAATATATTTGCAGTATGATTTGATTGAAAGTTTTTTAAAAGATATCCAAAGAAACAAAGTTGCAACTTCTTAGGGACTGTTTGGGAACATCCCACCAGATCTGACAGGATTAGCGGGGAACTGAGCATGGTAGGCGGAGAGACAGAGGTGGTAGGAGAAGAGAGAGGAAGATCCTGGGAGTTGCAGGACCAATCCTAGCAGGATTAAAGAATACCTCTTGAGGCCTTTTTCACATTGCAACCCTGCCCTTGCCCTCTTCTGCTGATGCTACCTCTCTTTCCCTCCTGTGACCTCTTCCTTGCCAACCCCTCTGGATCTGGTGGAAACTTCCTAAACAGGCCCTTATTGTGAACATTATCCAGCTGGTTTGTTCTCTTAGGATGGCTTTGCATTGGGAAGATATCATAGAGCTACCGAATGAAGCCTGATACTCTTTCCCAAGCCTCACATTTATGCATTTCAGTGGGCATTCTTTTTGAAAGGATGGAAACATTATAGAAGAAAGAGAAGAGAAAGGATGGTTTACGACAATGGTTCTGTCAAGTGTGTTTGAATAGTGCAATATTTAATATGTCAGACAATAAATGGATATGGCTTGCTGGTTTAGGTTATAGTTAAGGATAATCAGCTTCTGTTAATTGTAAAACACAAATGAACCCGCAGCATTGTACTTCAGTCTTAAGAAAAAAAATGTAAGTGGAATTTTCTTATGATCTGTGACGCAATTTTGGACTAATGGATCATACGAGATTTTGTTGTGAATAATTAACATTCCTTAGTTAAATTTCATTATGACATATCAGATGTTCTAGATGCGGATTTGAGTAATAACCCTTATTTCCTCCATGGTTTCTTTTCTGGAATAATCTGCAACCCTTGTCAAGTCTCGTCCTAAGCCCCAAATTTGTGACTCTTTGTTCCTTTTTTCTTGCCAATAATTCCTCCATCCCAGATTTTTCATCGAGCTTTATTGTGTCCTGTTATATCCACATTTTTTTTACAATCTTGTGTTAATTAATTCTTTACTTTATAAATTATAGCAGGTTTTTTTAAGGTCATGAGCTTCCTGTAATTGTGTCATCAAACTAAAGTTTTCTGCCTAGATTCTGGTATGTCTGTGCATATTCCATTAAATCCGACAGTAATAGCAACTTTTGCATGATTTCAATCTGACATCTAATGAACATAACTATATTTTCTTTTCGATTATTAGGATTCTTTAACCACATAGGACTGCATTTTTTTTTTTTTTGTTTCTGGCATGTTCTAGAAATATATGCATGCTCTTACACAATAATTTGAGTCAATTAAGTTTCCAATAATTCATGCAATATTATATGGGCTTGGGTAGCTCCAATTAACTTAGGCGGATTCGCTTAAAAACTAAAATGAAGTGATATGATTGTTTACCATATTTTAGACCCTCTTGAGTTCACACTTGAGATGACCCCGAACACCAAATTCCATATGTAAAGCTGTAAGAACGCTGAACATGAATCAAATCTTATTTCTTCTATTAAGATTATCAACAATATTGTGTGATTACTGGATGAAGCAGATCATATTCTGAAGCTGATTTGATACATTAGTTGTTAAGCTTTGTTTGCTACAGTTGGACTTTCTACCCCAGAAAATAACATACACCATATAAGGTTGTTTGAATAGCATTTGCAATCATAATCCACACATGACACATGAAACAAATTATCTTGCTGTTTCAACTGCCACACTTGAACATCCTGTATCTTAAGATGATTTGATTTCCTGTACCATATTTTACCTGACTGTCCAACTGGATTTCTTTTGAAACTACATCAAATTATAAGAGCAGAATCTATCAGTGCCTTTCTTTCTTATGCTTTCTTCATCTGCAGCTAATGCATGGAGTGGTTGGTCTGGCCATGGGTTCTCTATGGAGGTATCACATGATATTTTTATCTCCTCTCTTTCTTTATAAGTTACAATTTTATGAAGTAGGCATACTTATACAGCTCTTTGTAAGTTTATGATTTGCAACCAGGATCAAAGTTTCGAATGTGCTTAGCTATAATCTACCATTTCATTGCGTTTTCAGGCTGCAGATAAATTGGGGTGTTTCAATTGTCCTGTGCACAATAGTAATGCCTGGTCCCTGTTTGATTTTCTTAAGCCCTTTCTTGGATTTGAATTTTCAATTATGTACATATATGTTTTACAATATAACCTCAATGTGCAGGTTCGCGCAACAGGAGCTATTGGATATGTTTTACTAACCTCGTTCTTGATAAGAGAGAACATACTTGACTTGGTACTCCCTGAAAAATGCAAGTCGTTGCTAAAACCGTGATATGTTATTCTAATTATCTGTTGCCTGCCTGCAGATCACAATCAACCTTCATGCTTCTCTCACCTATATCCTTATGGCCATGGGAGTAAATACAATTCCATCAATGGATGCCATATATGCTATATTTGGGATTGTGGTAACATTTTAAAAATATCTATTAGTCTTGTGGTTGGTTCATCGCATGAATTTTCTGGAGCTTCTCATGTGGAGATTACTGATTGTGTTTTTTTTTTTTTTTTTTGGTCCCACCACAGCTGCTACTCAATTGTGGATTCTTTGTTTTCTTGCTGCACATTCTGTATGCGTTATTCTTTGCTAAACTTGGAATGAAGGGTTCATTGACACTCCCAAAATGGCTTGAGAAGGGAATCTGATGCTTGGATGGGAAACTCCATTACCTTCTGTACAAATCCTAAATTCTTGATGGTCATAGGGTGACACATTTTATTGCTCCTATACCACCTATACCATTTTGTTGTAAAACTAATGTCTCACTGATGTAGTGCATATTCTTTGCTGCTGGAATATAAGTCAAAGGAAGCAGGGGTTATACAAGATTTTACATGAGGTTTATTGGCTATGGTTCTCTCTCTTATTTTGGTCCTGACTATATTCCATTCTTTTTTATTTGGTCTCTGACTGTTCTTAACAAGCACTTCTCCAGAAGCAAATTTCTTTTTAAACGATTCTATTTTATTGGTTTTTGAGAGTACTGATCATAGAATTCTGTAACTTGTGCGCAAGCAAGATGGCTGAGACCTTGCACTAGTTTCAGCTATTGATTGCAAGAACGTTTCGTAAGGCAGAGTTTGCATCAGATACAAGATTCAGACAACCTTTGGTGTCTCTTCTAACGGAACACCACAAACACCATGCAGTGCTGACGCTGTTCAAGGGAAATCGGAAACCCTGTTTCTTCTTTTAAGACAACTTTATTGTAGTTAGTCTGCACTAAACAGAGAGAAACAGCAGTCTTGGTGCAAACTCTAGTTTCAACCACCTAATAGAAATATCTACACGCCAATGATTATTTGCACCATTTGGGCATTAGCGTTCAGGATACAAAACAAGATAAAATTCCCCTGACCATTTGAGTCAAGATAGTCCCATCTTTCCTTCATTATTTTTCAGTTGACGCTGAGACAGCTGAAACCCAGCTTATAACATAGCTGGATTTCCAAATCTGTGCATCTGTCACGGTACTAGGCATTCTTTACCTTGAGGAATTTCTTTATCACTCCCATCATCTCACTCCCAGGAAACCTTCCAAGGCAACCCCTTGGAGCTGCAATCTCAGTAAACTCACACACTGAATCGCCGCCAAAGGCTTTGCGTCCATCATTTCTGTCATGAAACATTTCTATTTCTTCCCTCAAGTCTTCACCAGCCTTGACAGAAGGAAGTGGGAAAGTTTCAAGGGGAGTTTGAATTACATTTGCCTCCCCAACAATGGTGACAAAGTCCTTCAACTGGCACAATGCAAATGGAACGGGTTCAAAGCTATGATCACCATACTCAACTGGAGTGGAATGATCTCCAGTAACACAAAGGCAGTACTGGAAGTTCCCAGATTTTTCTGCCTCCCAAAGGAGTCTTGTCAGCTGACCAATGGCACGGTCTACTGCTTCCAATGCTTGGACTTTCAATACACTTGCCTTGTCATGACCAGCATCATCTATTGCCTGCAACAACAACATTATATGAAAACTGTGATACTGTTCTGCAAGACTGAAGCTCAAAGCAGAGGTAATGGAAGGCATTGCTACTAACACTATAAAGTTGAAAATTGTAAGAACGTAAAAAAATCCATAATAGCCAAAAAAAAAAAAAAAAAAGGTCTCAAAAGTGAAACCTATGAAGGGAGTACTGAAACTGCAAAAATACACTGGGGATGACAAAGGAAAAATACATATAAAAATACTATTACAGAATGTTATGAAAGCCCTTGACAATATAACTGATGAGTCAGAGCATAGTTCCTGTCCAGATTATTTTAGTTTTCCCATTACCAACTTTGGCCCCTTCAAAGAGAAGAGATACACTATCCCTTCGACCAAAACCATGACCAGTCTTTTTCCTGATCATTGCATGTCAGTTTTTGGTATGCTTCTTCCAGCTGCCTGTTGTTGAAAACTTGTCCGCTACATTTTAAGTATTGGTTCATTGCTTTATGAGGAAGACCCCATTCACATAGGCATTGATGGTTCAATGGAGCAGAGTATGCAAATTCTTCTCTCTTTTTTCCCAAAAAAAAGGAAAAGAGGGACCTGAAGTCATATTCACTTGGTGGGGCAAACCAGAAAAAAGAAGGCATGGCAGTTCTTACCTTGATGTGGAGGAACCCGAAGTCATATCCATCTGCTCTGCCAGGTTTATGTTCATCCTCCCCAGGTATAAAAACAGGTGGGGATGGCTTTAGTGGTGCAGAAAGTGCCTTTGCTATCGCTGTAGTTTTGGAGGTTAGCAGTGTTCGATAATCTCCAGTTGCTCCAGGAGCTTCAAGGATATCAATACCCAATGATAGACCCAACCCTGCTATAATCTTGGTGGGAGCTACCATGCATGCTGACAAACCATGCTGCTTCTCAAAAGTAGGAACCTGACAGCCAAGTCATGGAAAGATCTTTTATAAATGTGTTGAGGCACAAAATTACCTAATAACAAAATCAGACACCTTACTGTTGAGTGCATTCTTTAATTAGCTGAATCCTCAACAGCTGTCCCGTTTTCAAAATCTAATTTTCAAAAAAAAAATGATTACAAAAAGAAAAACGAAAGCTCTAAGGTAGTGTGAAGCTCCACTTGAATGCTGATAAACTAAAGACCATCAAATGAAAATAAGACTAGTAGAGTTAAGCCTAAACCAACAAGTTAATATGTCTAAATTTCCTTGACTTAAACCTTCATTTAGTTTTCATATCATTTTCCCAACATCCAAACAAGGTTTAAATTTGAATAAGGGGTGACTTCCCAACGTGGGAGCTTAGACCTACTTCCATCCATCTAAATGCCATTATCTTTGGTTCGTAGTGTTCATGTCAAGGTCTGAAAACCCAGTTTGATTTCGATTTCAGTCAAGCCCATGGACTTTAAGATTTAACATTTCGGTAGTTTTGGCATTTTGAATTTTCCATTAAAAATGAGGAAAACTGTATAACAATGAAAAGAACGATAAAACCCCCAAATGGCATCATGGCTTCTCCCTTTCTATCTCACTCTTTCACATTCTCTCGTCCTCTTTCTTCTTTCTTCCCCGTTATTTTCCCTTTTTACTACACTGTTTGCTTGATCAAATCACAAAAGAGACTATGCGCCAAAGCCTCCTCTGATGCATCCATAAAAAGTTCAAATAAGTATATTGTATGAGGAATCAAGAGTCATACATGTTTCAACATTAAAAAAACGATAACCTTTTGTCAATAAAGGCATTAAATGAAGTCTCAGTTGAAATGTAAACTTAATATAAAAAGGTTGCATATCTTTTAATGCTAATGAGTATGAGCCCTCAGCATGACACAGTATTGTAAAAACCTCCTTTCAAAATGGATATTATGGACATAATATGTGATACTTTATAGAGTATGTACCATATTTCAGAGGATTATATAATGGTTTAGCGGTACCCACACCGGTACCTCATCGATATGGTCCAGACTTGTACAGTACAGTACCATACTAAAAACACAGTATGCCTTTGTTGGGACAGCCAAAAAACCAGGTGGAAACCATTTGTTGATATGGCACTGGTGCATCCTCATACAAGTGCTGGTACCATTTTTGTACAATTCAGTATGGCCAGGTATGAACCAGTGCCTAAATCCTTGATATAGACTGTAACTAAATTGCTCAGAAGAAATGTCGGAGCTATATGGAATCGATGTAATTCACCCGGCGTTGGCATCATGATTATTGGTGGCATGGTCCAATAAGCAGTACAGAAAGAAAGGTCAAGCCTAGACATGCATATGGTGTTGCAATAGATGCAAGATTTCAAAATGCATGCAGCACCTAAATTCAAAGCTTATGGAATAATAGTAATTTTTAAAAAAAATCCCTAGATCACTATGCGCAAGACTCTAAATGAAAAGCTGAGAATATACCATATTGATCAGTTTAACTGAACTGACCTCAATACGAATGCCACAACCTCGCAAGAGAACGACATTTGCAATATTTTTCCCTTCAGCTGCACGCTTTGCATTCAAAGGATGAGATAGCAGAATTCGTGACATTTCCTTAGAAAGTTCATTGACCACTGCTGCTGTGTTCTTGGCTTCCTCTGTATCATCCAGAGCTTCTGCTTTTAGAAGTAATCGATTGTCTTTTAATGGGTCAGTCCCAGAAATATTTCCACTTAATTTTGGACCCTTAACAACTACCCCACACCTGTGCTCAGTGGCATATCTGTAGAGAGTTATGCACTATTATCATCATCATCATCCTTCTAATCTCACATAAAAAGTACTTCTTTATTGTCATTCCAAGGAACATTTAATTTCATGGGTAAATCATAAACTTCAGATTGAAAAACTCCAAGCCAGAATAGAACATGCTCTGTTAAAATATGCTTAAATAACTAGCTTGATTTATGAACTAATTGACTAAAGAAAGTTTAACAGATCTCTTCGGATTATATTTTGTGCATTTGACTGCATGAAAATTGCCTTATTGTCTGACTATCAAGAGCTGATGGAACTTAACAAATCACATGAATGGAAGTTTAAAAAGTTTGCTAGTGAAAACCATCGTTCTTCAATTAGGCACCAACAGTACTTGCAAAAACTGAAAAATGAACACCATATTCATGCAGTCACAGTTTTAAATCCCTACAAGATGAAGGACATCCCCATCATCCCATTCCCCATTCACATAGGAATTGATACAGGGGTGGGACACTAAAAAACATCCATGCAGGGGAATAAGAAGATGAAAAAGAAAAAAAAGAGAAGGAAATAAGAAGAAAAGGGAAAGAAGGGAGTCAAGAAAAGGAAAAAAAGGAAAGAAAGTAGAAAAGAATAAACAAAGAAAGGAGATGAGAAGGGGAGAGGGACGGAGGGTAGCTACTGAGATGCTCGACTGGGATGGCCACCAAACAATGTGGGATAATAAATTGTTTTATGATATGAAGAAACCTGAACACCCTTATCCCACGAGATTAAACATATATTTTCTTCTAGAAGGTTCTTTCTTCAAGACAAGACATAAGAAAAATTGTAATGTTTTATCAGAATTATTAAGATTAGACTTTGAAGAAAAAGGTGTGCAATAATTACCAAATTACTAATATGTCATTTTATGGAACAGCTATTTTTATGTACCAACTTACTTGACTCTCACTTCATATTCAGGAAAAGAAGGGAGCTTCATTCCATCCAAAGCTGCACAAAGAATCGGACCCTCTTCCTCAAAATGCCGATCAGCTCTCCTGCTGGTCACAATTCCAGTGTTCTCATCCATGGTAGCAAAATTTGACTGAAGAACAAAAAGTAAATTTATGTTGCAAGGTGAATGTACACAACTATAAAATTCTCTGCTACAAATTTTCAAATATACCCCAATGCATATGTGGATGGTAATGATATTATTAAATTATCACTGTGCAACTTCCTTCCTATGCATGTTGTACCTTACAGCTGTGGTTGTAGATATACAGTCATTTTACATTCTTCTCTTGGGGAATCAAGTTTAGTGAATCAGAAACACATCCTGTGGAGACAGCTTTTAATCCAAATTGAACATTACTACCTGAACCAAGCAGTTGCAGAAACATCAATTCATCTCCTAAAATTAACGTTTGGTTCCTCATTTTTAGCTATCCATTACAATGATTTGTTTCCACATACTTGAGAATCACTAAATGATACCGAAGCTTATATATCTGCTGCAGATCATGGCCAATTTGTTAGTTTGATGGCTTTAGAAATTACACTATCAAATTAAAAGCTGCCATGTGCCATCGAATCAACAGCATAGTGAATATTTCGCTCTCATAAACTTCATGTGGACATTATATGTCTTAGAGATATTGCATACAAGGAATGAATGCCTTACTTTAAAAGCAATGTCTCCTGGCAACATGGCCAATCCAGCACCCATTGACTCAAATGCCCCGCGGCCTCGATAATAGATTCTTGGATCATAACCCAGAATAGAAAGGTGTGCAGTGTCACTCCCGCAAGCCAAGCCTGCTTCCACAGGATCCATGAGCCCATTAACTCCAGCAGAGGCGACTGCGTCCAGATTGGGGGTATTTGCTACTTGAAGAGGGGACTGGTATTGAAACCTTGGCAGAGATACATCACCTAACCCGTCAATTAGCACAAACGCGAGCCTTTTCTTGAGATTCTTGCCCATTTCCATGATCTCAGCCTTTAGTTTTCCTATCTCTAAAGCTGTTTTTGGCTGGAATAGGATGATCTTCCTTTCAGACAACCACAAAACTTTGCTGACTTCACCCTTCCAGTTAATTATTAAGAGACAAAACTTGAAGCAGTAAAAACTCCTGCAACCAAGAACAGAATTGAAATGAAAACATAAAAGCACTAGTCAATGAAGATATGTTGTTCCAAGTAACAGCAAAAAAAAGTCTAGTTGTTCCTGAGCCTTTAACCTGACAGGCAATAGATCGTCAGGAAAGCCTCAAGATTGCACTCAAAGATATCATCCATCAGAAATACCCAAAATAAGAAGGAAAATTTCTTTTCTTTTCTTTTTTTGTTTTGTTTTTTATAAATTAGCACAATTAAGCAAGACTCTTATAGTAGGCAATTAGCCTTTTTCTTCTTTCATAAATGGACAATTAAAAAGGAATGAACAAAGGGGTAAACGCATCCACAAGATCCATTAACGGCATCAAGATGCACAAATGCTTATTTGTTTTCCACACTCACAGATACCTCCAGCGTACTGAATTCTCTTAAGAAAGCATTACGTAAAACAAACCAAAAGTCCATGAAAATCCACTCAAAAAAGATTTCTTCCCTCATCAAAATAATAATAGAGATATTCTCATTCTTCTTCTTTCTTTTCCCTGTTATTTCATCTCAACGCACAAGAGACCCATACAAATCCCCAGGAGCGAACAAAAACAAAGATAGGGAACAAGTAAATCGACCATCTTGGGCAGTCCGTATTATCTCAAAAAAAAAAAAAAAAAAATCTGCGCAGAAGAAAGATTATTCTTTAGAAAACAAAAATAAAAATAAGGGGAGGAGCTCACCTTTAAAAGCTTCGATCTCCAAAATTTGCAAATTTTGATCTCATCCCACTTTTCTGTATTCATCGGTGACTGTGGCGGTGGCTGAAGTGGTCCAGAGAGCGAATGATCTGAGCGCCGCCGCTTTTTCTTTTATATATTCTCTCTCCTTTTCGCTTCGAGGGATCGGTTCCGGTGAGCCGCGCCTCCTCACGAATCTAGCTCGATGCTGCGACGCTTTTAGAGAAGGGGATGCGGTTTACTTCGCAAACACCGGCTTTCCGCATGCGGCTACATGCATGCCGGGCATGCTCACCACTTTCATAAATTAATTTAATATTATGCTTTCTATTTTTATATATTAAAAATAGAGTTTAATATAACGGTTTAAAAATTTTAAACATGCTTAACAAATAGTGAATTCAAAGGGTATGGTTCCTTAAATTCTAAGCCTACTAATTATAAATTATCAATAATTTTTTAGTTATTTGAATGAGAATTTAACCGGATATGATGGGACATAATTTGATAATAATTTAGCTAGAATAATAATAGAATAAAAACATTTTTTTTTCATTTAGACCGATGTTCATATAATGAATAAAGAGTTTTATATAAATAATAATAATTATTATTATTATTATTATTATTATTATTATTATTATTTTATTGAGAGAGGTGCAGGATTGATGGTGGCAGAGGAGAGGGGTTGATGTTCAAATTGCATAGTATACTATTAAAAATATATATTTTAATTAAATAATAAGGATTTCATATTAGTGATGCAATAACTTGGATATAATATATCATTTTTGAATTATTTATATGATAAAATTATATGATTTAAAGGTGCCTAATTTATGTACTAAATTAATCAACTTTTTTTAACCACTTAATGTTTAAGTTAAAAGCCTTTAAATTACTTAATTTTTAGTATATAAATAATTTAAAAATAATATATCACATCTCATCACCATTTATCTAATCTAAAAAGAGTGTCACTTGCTCGAGAGTTACACTAGTTGTGTATTAGATAACAGATGAATGCATTAAAGATTAGAATGATTCCTTGGTTTCTTGTTTTTCAGTTTGCTTTACCAGTTAACAGACTCCTCGCTATGATTTTGAAAAAGAAAAGACATATTGCACCATTCTCTGTGTGCACTGAATATACAAATTGATCGTATACTCATACCATCATGAGTGCCAAAGTTTAATGAAGCTTGATGCACATCACATGCGCAATGCTATAAGTACACAGTTAATCCATGATTTCGATGCTCGCTTGCTACACCGCACTTTGGTACAGCAAAGCTTTTCTTTTTTAGAAATACTTTCTCATTAGGTTTTCACCACGCTGATATGCTCGTTGCCAAGATCGAGGCAAGTTTGGCAGGCACGAATAATTCATACCGATATCTCCGCTTCATAAATTGTTCTGAAAAAATCTTGAGGATTTTATCTGCATCTCTGGTCTGAGTGTCTGGCCTTTCTTGGCAGGGGTTTCCCGTCCCTTATTGCTGGTGATTTCAACTGTATTATTGAAGCCAGTGAGAAGAGAGGAGGCAGGCCGTTTGTTGATTCTGTAGAGTCTACTGAGTTTAGATCTTTCATCTCCTCTGCTGGGCTTTTTGATTTAGGGTTCTCGGGTACCCGGTTCACTTGGTGTAATAATCGTCAGGGGATGGCTCGTGTATGGGAGAGATAGGACAGAGCGATGGCCACGACTTAGTGGCTTCATATGTTCCCTTTTGCCACTGTTTCTCATTTGCCTCGGATTGCGTCTGATCATTGTCCCATTTTAGTTTCCACGGAGTCGGCAAGGCAGCACCGGAAACAATTTCGGTTTGAGCAGATTTGGACTTCTTATTCCGCGGCTCGGGATATTATTTCTCAGGTTTGGCGCCTACCTGTTAGAGGCAGGGCTGAGTACAGACTATCTAGGCGACTTAAGTTAGTGAAGCGCCGGCTGTCCAGATGGAACAGAAGGGAGGTTGGGGACTTTGTTCGGAGAGTGGAGCTGGTTGAAGCAGAGATTACTATCATTCAGAACATGGAGGATTCTGATGGAGGTCTCTCTAGTTCTGATCTTATGACCCTTCGAGGCTTGCTTAATTGTCATCACTCTCTTCTACTGCAACAGGAGATTTATTGGAGACAGAGGTCTCGGATTCAGTGGATTTGGGCGGGGGATCGCAACACCAGATTCTTCCATCAGAGCACTTTGAAGAGACGTGCTGCTAATAGGATTCGGCGGATTGTAGATGATGAGGGCCAATCTCAGGAGGATTTTGATGTTATTAGTGATCATTTCTTCCATTTCTTTCAGTCCCGTTGGACTGAACGTACTGGTGATGGGTT
>UESW01004928.1:42234-58907 GCA_900491605.1 Calamus simplicifolius | reverse complement strand
AAAAAAAAAAAAAAAAAAATCTGCGCAGAAGAAAGATTATTCTTTAGAAAACAAAAATAAAAATAAGGGGAGGAGCTCACCTTTAAAAGCTTCGATCTCCAAAATTTGCAAATTTTGATCTCATCCCACTTTTTCTGTATTCATCGGTGACTGTGGCGGTGGCTGAAGTGGTCCAGAGAGCGAATGATCTGAGCGCCGCCGCTTTTTCTTTTATATATTCTCTCTCCTTTTCGCTTCGAGGGATCGGTTCCGGTGAGCCGCGCCTCCTCACGAATCTAGCTCGATGCTGCGACGCTTTTTAGAGAAGGGGATGCGGTTTACTTCGCAAACACCGGCTTTCCGCATGCGGCTACATGCATGCCGGGCATGCTCACCACTTTCATAAATTAATTTAATATTATGCTTTCTATTTTTATATATTAAAAATAGAGTTTAATATAACGGTTTAAAAATTTTAAACATGCTTAACAAATAGTGAATTCAAAGGGTATGGTTCCTTAAATTCTAAGCCTACTAATTATAAATTATCAATAATTTTTTAGTTATTTGAATGAGAATTTAACCGGATATGATGGGACATAATTTGATAATAATTTAGCTAGAAATAATAATAGAATAAAAATATTTTTTTTTTTCATTTAGACCGATGTTCATATAATGAATAAAGAGTTTTATATAAATAATAATAATAATAATTATTATTATTATTATTATTATTATTATTATTATTTTGTTGAGAGAGGTGCAGGATTGATGGTGGTAGAGGAGGAGAGGGGTTGATGTTCAAATTGCATAGTATACTATTAAAAATATATATTTTAAATTAAATAATAAGGATTTCATATTAGTGATGCAATAACTTGGATATAATATATCATTTTTGAATTATTTATATGATAAAATTATATGATTTAAAGGCTCCTAATTTATGTACTAAATTAATCAACTTTTTTTTAACCACTTAATGTTTAAGTTAAAAGCCTTTAAATTACTTAATTTTTAGTATATAAATAATTTAAAAATAATATATCACATCTCATCACCATTTATCTAATCTAAAAAGAGTGTCACTTGCTCGAGAGTCACACTAGTTGTGTATTAGATAACAGATGAATGCATTAAAATTAGAATGATTCCTTGGTTTCTTGTTTTTCAGTTTGCTTTACCACTTAACAGACTCCTCGCTATGATTTTGAAAAAGAAAAGACATATTGCACCATTCTCTTGTGTGCACTGAATATACAAATTGATCGTATACTCATACCATCATGAGTGCCAAAGTTTAATGAAGCTTGATGCACATCACATGCGCAATGCTATAAGTACACAGTTAATCCATGATTTCGATGCTCGCTTGCTACACCGCACTTTGGTACAGCAAAGCTTTTCTTTTTTAGAAATACTTTCTCATTAGGTTTTCACCACGCTGATATGCTCGTTGCCAAGATCGAGGCAAGTTTGGCAGGCACGAATAATTCATACCGATATCTCCGCTTCATAAATTGTTCTGAAAAAATCTTGAGGATTTTATCTGCATCTCTGGTCTGAGTGTCTGGCCTTTCTTGGCAGGGTTTCCCGTCCCTTATTGCTGGTGATTTCAACTGTATTATTGAAACCAGTGAGAAGAGAGGAGGCAGGCCGTTTGTTGATTCTGTAAAGTCTGCTGAGTTTAGATCTTTCATCTCCTCTGCTAGGCTTTTTGATTTAGGGTTCTCGGGTACCCGGTTCACTTGGTGTAATAATCGTCAGGGGATGTGTGTGGGAAAGATTGGACAGAGCGATGGCCACGACTTAGTAGCTTCATATGTTCCCTTCTGCCACTATTTCTCATTGCCTCGGATTGCGTCTGATCATTGTCCCATTTTAGTTTCCACGGAGTCGGCAAGGCAGCACCGAAACAATTTCGGTTTGAGCAGATTTGGACTTCTTATTCCGCGGCTCGGGATATTATTTCTCAGGTTTGGCGCCTACCTATTAGAGGCAAGGCTGAGTACAGACTATCTAGGCGACTTGAGTTAGCGAAGCGCCGACTTCAGATGGAACAGAAGGGAGGTTGGGGACCTTGTTCGGAGAGTGGAGCTAGTTGAAGCGGAGATTACTACCATTCAAAACAGGAGGATTATGATGGAGGTCTCTCTAGTTCTGATCTTATGACCCTTCGAGGCTTGCTTAATTGTCATCACTCTCTTCTGCTGCAACAGGAGATTTATTGGAGACAGAGGTCTCGGATTCAGTGGATTTGGGCGGGGGATCGCAACACCAGATTCTTCCATCAGAGCACTTTGAAGAGACGTGCTGCTAATAGGATTCGGTGGATTGTAGATGATGAGGGCCAATCTCAGGAGGATTTTGATGTTATTAGTGATCATTTCTTCCATTTCTTTCAGTCCCATTGGACTGAACGTACTGGTGATGGGTTTCCTGTTCATCCGGTCATGCACTCTGAGAAGGTCTCAGCTTTCGAGAATAACCTTCTTACTAGACCGATCACTGGGATGAGATCCGTATGGCTTTATGGGATCTTGGGCAGGATAAGGCCCCTGGGCCTGATGGTTTTGCCCCTTTTCTTTCGGACATACTGGAGCATTGTTGGTCAATTCAGCAAGCTATTCTGAATGTTTTTCACACTAGAGTCATTCCAGCTGAGTGAAATCGGACCCTTGTTACCTTGGTGCCTAAGCGCCCCGACGCTTCATCGCCTATTCACTTTAGGCCCATTAGTCTCTGTTCCACCTTGTACAAGGTCTGTTCCCGTCTTTTAGCCAACAGGATGAGGACAATTATTTTTCGTATTATCTCTGTGGAGCAGGGAGCTTTTATTCGAGGTCAAAGCATATCTGATAATGTTCTAATTGCTCAGGAGTTTATGCACGACCTTCACAGATCCTCAGGTTGTCACAGTCTTATGGCTGTTAAGCTCGACATGGAGCGAGCTTATGATAGACTGAGTTGGGATTTCTTGTACAGGATCCTTCTGGAGTTTGGGTTCGATGGGCTTTTCATTGACTGGATTATGGCTTGCATCTACAGACCATCTTTCTCCCTCATTATAAATGGCTGTCCGACGAGTTCTTCTATTCGATTGTGGGGGTGCGCCAAGGCTGTCCACTCTCTCCATTATTGTTCATTCTTGCGGTTGATGATTTATCGCGTGCGCTCCGCCAGGCACAGCTCGATAATCGTATTACTCCCTTTTTCCAGGAATGGACGGGCCTTCGGTCTCACATCTCCTTTTTGCCGACGACTGCATCTTGCTGGGGAAGGCTAGTGCCCGAAATGCTAGTACTTATGCTACTATTCTTGAGGAGTATTGTAGGGCCTCGGGGCAGAAGGTCAATCTTCATAAATCCATGGTTTGTATTAGTCCGAAGACCTCCAGATCTAAAAGAGAAGCTATTCTTCAGTCTTTTGGTATTTTCACTCAGGCTGATCGTCTCTCGTTTTTGGGTATCCCTATCACTGGTAGGCGGCCCACTGCTCTGATTTTGGAGAGATTGAACGTCGAGTCTGGGACCGCATTGAAGGGTGGCAGGCTACTGGGTTATCGATGATGGCTCGGATTACTCTTATTCGTTCTGTTCTTTCGTCCCTCCCTCTTCATCTATTATCTAATGTTGTTATCCCGATTACTTGCTTAAGAGGATTGAGAGGTGTTTCAGAGACTTCCTCTGGGAATCAAAGCAAGATGGCCATGGTATGCATTTACTGGCTTGGGATTCTATATGTATGCCTATCTCTGAGGGAGGTCTCGGCATTCAGTCCTTAGTGGTGCGAAAGGAGGTTATGCTTGCTAGACATGCCTCTCGTTTCCTCCTTGACCCGCAATACTTCTGGAGTTCTATGATGCATGCGAGATATGGAGAGTGGCCTTCGGATATGCCTTCTTCTTTCCCCCGGAATTATTCCTTCTTCTGGAAGGAGGTCAGTGGTCGTCTGCCAGCTATCAGGAACAACATCTCGTGGATGATTGGTGATAGGTCTGGGGTGAATGTTGTTCATGACATATGGCTTTTAGATCTTCCTCTTGCGTATTGGCCTACTTTTATCAGCTCTGAGGTCTCTTGCCATATGAGAGTCGCTGATTTGATTTCCCAGGATCTCTGCTCCTGGTATATCCCCTCGGTGCGGCGGTTCTTTGGAGAGGAGTTGGCTCATCAGATCCTTTCTATCCCGCTAGTTGCTGGTAGGGTTGAGGATATCAGGTTATGGAGGAGATCATGTTTCTCGCGGGCACCGACCAGGGATCTTTTGAAGATCTATAGGCCTCAGTCTCTGTGCACGAGGGATGCTGCTTGGATTTGGAAGCTTCCTATCCACCCTCGATTGCAGCTCTTTATATGGAAGCTTGAGTGGAATCGTCTTCCTACTTGCTTCTTGCTTTCTGGTAGGGTGTGTCTATTCAGGCTATCTGCCCTTTGTGTGGTAAGGAGGACGAAACTATTGATCATGCCATCTTTGAGTGTGTCAGAGCTAGACATATATGGAGGATTTTGGGATATCAGATCTGTGGGGATGGTTCCAGTTCGGCTCGGATCTCCTTTCTTAGAGACATTAGAAGGAATAAGCAGCAGCAGGATGCCACCTGGGCTGCCACAGCGTACCAATTTAGTTATCCCGCAACCAGTTGATCTTTACTGATGTCTCCGTCCCCCCCGAGCGACTGCTCGGATTGCTTTATCTTTCTCCGCTGACTACTCTCGCTCTGCTCTTGATTTTGATAGATCTGACACTGGAGTTTCCCTGCTACTTCGGTAGCGAACCGGCAACGGTTTTTATCTCTTGGGAACCCCCCTCCATGGTATATTAAAATCAACTTTGATGGGAGTGTTTGGGGCAGACTTGCTGGCTCTGCTTTTATTATTAAAGGGTTTGATGGTGGTATGCTACGGCCGAGGTTTCGGGCTACTTGATTCATTTGTTCCTATGGCGAGCTGTATGCGGCGTGGACTGGAATTTCCTATGCTGTTCGGACTCTTCATGCTCAGAGTCTCTTTGTAGAGGGTGACTCCCTCACGGTCATCCGCTGGCTTGATAGGACTGTAGTGGTCTCCCTCCTACCAATCCTCTTCTTCTGGATATCTGGTCTCTTTTGAGGGGGTCTCCTGCTTCCAGATTCGGCATGTCTATCGTGAGGCCAACGTGGCAGCTGACTGGATTGCGGTGTTGCGGCCCTTTTTTCTTTTTTGGTTATGGAACAGGAGATTTCTATTGTACTTAAATATTTTTGATATATCTCTGACTGCATTAGACTAGTGTGATCGCTCGTCTTCTCCAAAAAAAAAAAAAAAAAGGCACAGAACGATGGCAAGTGAAAGCCCTCAGATCCTGATGAGATTTAATTTAGATGAATGATACTTTTACGGAAAAAAAAAAAAAAAACATAACACCTGTAAAACAAAATACTTTCAGCCACCTTAGGGCAGGGCAGGTGGCCAGGGATGGCAACAGGACAGAAAATCACACCCCATCCCCGCCACTATCTTCCGTCCTTGAGAACTTTTTTAATAAAATTTTTATTTTTATTCTTACAAAAATTCTATCCTATTATCTCAATTTAATATTAAAATATTTATTTTTATTTTTATTTATTATATTTAAAAATAAAAATAAAATATTAAGCTTGATGCAACAAATAAAATAGATTTTAATAAATTTACTATAATTATAAAATTGATGATATAATTTATAAAAAAAATGATAACATAAATTTCTAACAGTGAACTATTTTATAAAAAATAAATATATTCAATCATAAATCCTAATAAATATAAAGAAGATAAATGCATATAATTTTAAAATATTAAAATAATATAAAATGTGCAAGGATTGAAGGTCCTATAGGATGGAGAATATCTTTTCTATCCCTATCTTATCCCCATTTATGAAAATATAATTTTTTTCATCCTTGTTCCATCAAGAGAAAAATTCTCTCATTCTCGTTCTTACGAAAACAGAAGAAAATAAAGAAAATTCTCATCCCTAATTACCAAGCAGTTACTTTATTTTTCATATATGTTTTAACAATAATGCCATTTTTTTTTTTTTGAGGGAAATATACCACAACATTCAACTACGATATCAACATTATCAATCTAATTCATGAGTCCAATTTGTGAAACAGCATCATGTTTGAAGTGCAGCAAGGAAAAATAATCAGGGCCCATTTACTCCCCATGTCCCACATGTACAGAAAAAGCTCAGTGCAGGGCCCCGAATGACGATATATGTTTGATAGGTGTGATCCTATCTATTGTATTTGCATAATATTTTCTTTCCCGTTAGGGCTTCCAACAGGTCCGCCAAAAACGGGCTCGGCTGCATTCAACCCCAGTCAGGACAAGTCACTTCCAAAAAAAAGTTGCGTACGTACAGAAGGCATTTTGCTAGACTACATTGCATGATCCTGGAAAGCAGGACTCTTCCTGTTGTTAGGAACTCTCTCCAACAGCATATGAAGAGAAAGTCAGAAAATTAAATAATTTAAGTAGTCAAATATCAATAGACGACAGAATCAATGGAGTTATACCTGTATGGGTGGACCAGCATATTTGCCTGAGCGCATGTGGAGACTATCCGGGGCATCTATTGCCTCAAGCCATGCATAATCTTCTTTCCTCTCATTCGCTCCCAGTTCGTTTTCAGTTGCTGTCATTGAGAAGGTCTGTCACATGGTTTCCAATTCTCTGAAGAAGCTCATATTTTATTTAAATATTTTTCACAATTTTATTATCACATTCCGAATTGACCAGCAATTTATACCCATTCTTGCATATGCAATAATTCATCTGTCCTTTCTACTCCCATACCATTTCAAATTTCAATAATGGTATGAGAAATGGAAAACAAAAGCCTGGGAAGGACCAATATGGAAATCTCTGCTAACTATGTTATATATATGATAGAAGGGAGAAGGTTTTTGGTTATTGCTTCAGGTAACCTTTGGGAGGTTTGCTTGATATGCCACGGAGATGATAAAAAGTAAGATTTCATCTTATAGGGCAATAAGCAATCCAGAAACTTCTCATGAAGACTAATTAAAGTATCGGCTTCATATCTATACAAGAGTTGAAAAATTATGCTTTTTCCGTAAGGACAGATTTTGATGAAAATAGGTGAACTTTACTTACTGAAACTGGAGTATGGGTAGTCATGATAATAGGTGCAAATCCTGCCAGCTTCTTCAGAGTATGGTGGAGCAAGGACATCAAGCACAGCACAAGAAGTAACAGCAGTAAAACAATGCAAGTTGCCTCCACTTTTTGGGTACAGAACAGTGGTGGACATGGCGTTGTCAGGACAGTGTCCTTGTGTAACTTTGCTAATCTCACTGCACAAAAAGAGCAGTTCTAATACATAAACCATCTATGGAATTCAGATATGTAATTATATCATTGGCAAGGCAAGAGATCTAATGGCTTCTCCAAATTTTAGAAACCAGAATAAATGAGGACAGAAAATAGTTTCCTTCCAGAATAAGGCGAATAACGTAGCCACACAGATCCAAAGTAAGATAAGAGAAAAAAGAGCATATTCATTGGCATGTTCAGGACCATAGCTGGGCACCTAATATCCTGGATAATTATTATTCAGACTCCACTTTAAGCTGCCTAGCGCATCTAAGACTAACAGAATGGTCGAACCGGGGAATCTATCCTTAGGGTCCAAACAGTCTGCCTGATTGTTTAAAACCTTGATGGTATAGAATACAATTCAAGTGATGGGGTTGAGATGATCTCAGTGAGAAGGATTGATTATCAGCCCGGATAACCTAATCCAGCCTTTTACCAGTGGAGCCAAGGAATTCAGCTCAAGTCTGATCAGTGGCTTGCAGGATCGGAAGAATCAAGAGAAGGTTGGCCCATCAAGACTGACAGCAACTGTGTGGATACGGTCATTCATCTAGTTTGTAGTTGCAGCTTAAACTGCTTCAGTGAACTCAGAAAGAGTTTCTTCTGAAAAAGAGTGAATTTGGAAAGAGCCTTACACTACACAACACAAAGTAGACCTCCTATTATAGAAAAATGACAAATGAAGTCATAGCTCATAACATCTGTGACTATTTCTAAGTACCATAAACTAGATAGCTTGATATGAATGTCTTTGTTGATAATTAGAACCAGAACAGGTAGGTAAAATAACATTAAGTGCTACAACAAGTACTGAAATTCATACAGTTGAAGTGGCTAGCTTTCATAAAGATTTTTATTTTGAGAGCACAGAACATTAGATGAATGCAGATGTGCATAATGACAAACATGTGCATATCCATAAAAAATAAAAAGGAAGGATGCATAAAAAACAACTACAGGTTACTCTGGCAGCAAATTTTGGGAATTGAAGTTGCTTCAATATAAATAACTAAAAAGCTAAATAAAAAAAAAAGACATCACTTTTCCTCACCCTTTGAAACATTTAACAAAAAAGTATATACTAGTGGATTGCTTTTGGTGCTATCAGAATTTCTCAAAATTATTGCTGAATCAAAATTTGCCTACTGCCAAGAAACATTAATATAGTTTAACAAAGTAGTTGAATAATAAGTAGCGCTATCACAAAATCAAGCAAGACCATGAAGCTCAGAATCAGACCAGGAAAGGAGTCAGGCTCTCCACTTCTCATCATGCAGGCAGGTTCTATCCAGTCATATGCTTTCACATGCATCGAGCCATAAAGCATCTTACTCAAAACTGTCATCCCAGGGTGGTCATGCAGTGGAATAACAGATGAAGTGGGCAAGCAAAATATGGCAATCTGCAGAAATACATGCAAACTTGACTACCGTGTCCTAATAAAGATGGGCAAAAATGCAGAAGACACTTAAGAAATGCTCTGAACCAAAATAAGCAGCTATATTTACCAAGCTGTTTAAAACTCAAATATCTAATTTAACCTTTAATACCAGCACACAGATAAAGCCAGTGACTTTGCAAGTGAGGCCTTGAAGATTGGGTCAAATGCTTTAATGATGATACAGCGGCATGGTGTTGGGCCTGGTATGGTGCTACCAAGGCCCAGGGGGCTAACTTGTATTAGGCTAGGTGTGGGTCCAAGGGTTGAGATTAAATCAAGACATGGGTGTACACGAACTTGGGGATTAGTTTAATCTCGTTAGATTAGTCCTTGGGAGTTTTTGTTGAGTCTGGACCTAGTCCACTTAGTGGATGTATTTAAACTCTAATCTCTAGTGTTTGGAGGGAATAAAGAATATTTTTTTCTCCCAATCTCCTCTCATCTTCTTCTTCCCATCCCCTTCCTCGCCGTCTCACAAGAACTGGACGATCCGGTGGTGGTCCAAGAATGAAGCCGCTCCAGCTTCATGGATCATCCTCCCAGGAATAGGAAACGTGCTTACGAATGCGTGGCTGGACGAAGCTTTGAAGCGGCCAGAGAAAAGCAAGAACGCACGGAGGACCATGCATTAGAATCATCAACCTGTGAAGGCCTTCCTCCCAGTAGTTTGAGGAGGTACGTGGACGTGAAGCCTCACTTCATTGAAAAAGGACATGGACTTTGTGTGGCTTCGTTCCTAGCCAAGAAAGAGGGAAGTGTTCCAGCTTCCTAACGTACACAACGTGGAGAGGACGCACGGTGGTGGCAGCCTTGGGAGGAAGGCTTCACGGCTTCGGGTGAAGACGAGCGTGGAGTGGGAGAAAGGCTTCTCCCACGGAAAGCATCCATGGAGGGAGGGTATTCCAGCAAAGAAAAAGAAAACAAAGCATATGGGCTATGAAGTTTTGAACCCGGGACCTAAGGGGTTCAGAGACAATGACAGATGCATTACTGCTGCACCAATCAATTATTGGCAACAAAAGGTGAAAGCCTAGGGTATTTCTCCAGTGAGGTTGGTCCATTGCTGTTCATCAAGGGCTAAACCCCAACAATTGGTATCAAGCCGGGCTCAGTGAGAAGTTATTTAGAGCTCTTCAAAGAGCTAAAAAATTTCAGCAATGCCTCGTCAGGGTACTCTCTTTTTCTGAAATATTTTGTACTATTTTTTGGTTGAGATCTAGTCATGGGTAGTAGCATAAAATTAGATTTTGAGAAGTTTGATAGGAAAGAAAGTTTCTCCATGTGGAAAGTTTAGGTAGAGGACCTTTTTGTGCAGCAGGATTTAGATTTGGCTTTGGAAGAAAGGCCAAATGGGATGACAGATAAGCAGTGAATGTTGTTGGAAAAGAAAACATGTTCAGCGATCAAAGGATGTTTGATAGATTCAGCCCTTTATTCAGTGCTGAGGAAAAGACCCCGAAAGGATTCTGGTTGAAGTTGCATTTTTTTCTATATGGGAAGAAATATATGCAACAAGTTGATGTTGAAGAAGCGCCTCTATAACCTTCGAATATCAGAAGGTGGAGATATGCCGGGTCACATCCAGTGTTCGATCAGATGAGCAATGAATTGCTGAATGTCGGGGTCAAGATGAAGGAGAAAGATAAGGCACTTTTACTACTATGTTCGTTGCCCACATCACATGACTCATTGGTCACGACGCTGCTCTACGGGAAGAAAACATTATTCTATGAAGATATTGTCTCGTGCTTCGGACAAATGAGAAAAGAGAAGATAACCAAGGAAGTTGTTCCCCAAGAAGGTCTATCAGTTGGGAAAGGGTCAGGCAGAAACAGAAACAGGAGCAGACCTAAAGGATGGTTAGAGTCCAGGAAGGTTAAGTGCTATAAGTATGGTGAGGTAGGACATTGCAAAAGGGATTGTCCTAAATGAAAAAAGAAAGAAAAGGGAGGATCTGAATCTATGAGTACAGTTGCAGACCAGGAGATGGAGGATAATCTCTTGATGGTATCAGATGGTCACAGATGCAACACAGAGGCGTGGACCTTGGATTCAGCTTGTTCTCATCATTACACTCCCAATCGGTCGTGGTTCAGCACTAACACAGAGGTTGATAAGAGGTATGTGACTCTTGGAAATAATCGCCCTTGTAAGGTGGCAGAGATTGGCATGGTGAGGATGAGGATGTTTGATGGCATGATGCGCAGTCTTACCAGCATGAAGCATGTCCCAGAACTTAAGAATAATCTGGTGTCACTGGGGTATCTGGAGCAGACAGTATACAGCTTCAGCAATCATGCCAAGAGTGAAATTCTGAACATCTCCAATAGAGCTATGATGGTGATGAGAGAAAGAAGGCTGGAGAACAACCTATACAGTTGAGGGCTCTATGGTGATCAGAAAATTTGAGGCAGCAGCTGTGAAATAGGATCCTCGAAATGTGTACAGGATGTGGCATTACTGCCTTGGCCACATAGGAGACAATGGAATGAAAGAACTGAGCAAAAGATGACTGCTTTCGGACCTGAGTGTGGAGATATAGAGATCTGTGAGCCATGTCAGATGGGAAAGCAGAAGAGAGTGCAGTTAGGAGTGTAAAACCCCTGGAACTAGTACACATGAATGTCTGAGGATGTCTGAGGACCAGCCCCGATTTCTGTAAAGAATGGACCAGATACTTCTTGATCCTGATAGATGATTTCTCAAGGAAGCTGTGGATCTACTACATGAAGGAGAAATCAGAGGCCTTCACCAAGTTCAGGATCTGAAAGGCTGAGGTGAAAAATGAGCAAGATAGGAGTGTGAAGTGTCTGAGGCCAAACAATAGCCGGAATATACCAGCATAGAGTTTCAGAGATTTCTTGAGGAGTGGGGCATCAAAAGGCACTTCTCGGTGATGAAAACTTCTCAACAAGAAGGGGTGGCTGAGAGGATGAACAGAACACTATTGAAAAAAGCAAGATGCTTGAGGCTGCAAGCAGGGCTTCTAAAAATGTTCTGAATTGACACAGTAGGTGCAGCTAGTTATTTGGTCAATCGGTCACTGCATACCAAGTTGGATGGAGGCATTCCAGAGGAGATATGGTCTGAAAAGAAGACAAGCTTGAACCACGTAAGGGTGTTTGGATGCACGGCATATGTGCATGCTGGTGCTGGAGAGCGGAGTAAGTTGGACACCAAGTCTAAGAAGATGGTGTTCCTAAGCTACCCGCATGGAATCAAGGGGTATCGGTTGTGGGACCCCTTGGAGAAGAAGGTTGTCATCAGTAGGGACGTGGCCTTCGATGAGAGCTCGATCCTCCAGAGCAAAGATGATACAGATGCATCCAAGGACTGCAGAAGGTGGAACACAACAACACTAGTCAGATGACCTCCTACACAGTCGTGCCATTTGCTAGTGGACCAGAAGGATTTGAGATTCAGAGGGAGAGGATTGACAAAGGGGTCAGAAGTCAGAAAGTTCAGTAGGATGCAGCTGAGCAAAGGACTCAGGAGGATGCAGCTGGGCAGGAAACTAATACTGGAATCGCACTGCATAGGCTCAGGAGAAACGTGCGACCACCAGTTCGATATAGCTTCGAGGTTTCGATGTCATATGCCCTGGTGACAGCGAATGAAGACCCTTACACCTATGAGGAGGCTGTGGAGAGCCAAGACAGCCAGAATAGAGATAGGTGGGTCTAAGCTATGGTAGAGATGCAGGCTATGGTAAAGGAGATGCATGCTCTCCACATGACTGACACATGGCAGATGGTCCAGTTGCCATAAGGAAAAAAATCCATTGGTTACAAATGGGTTTACTAGTGCAAGAAAGGACCTTCAGAGAAATGAAGTATCAGGTACAAGATAGGACTAGTGGCCAGAGGATACTCTCAGAAGGAAAGCATCGACTACAGAGAGTTGGTGAAAAAAGATGAAGTGGAGCTAATAAAGTACATACTAAGGAGAATCCAGCAGATGCACTAACCAAGGTTCTTCCACGGATTAGCTTTTGTAGGTATTGCAGCTGATGGACACAGCGAACGTGCTGAGGCCTTGAAGCATCAAGGTGGAGATTGTTGGGCCTGGTATGATGCTATCAAGGCCCAGAGGGCTAACTTGTATTGGGTTAGGTGTGGGTCCAAGGGTTGAGATTAAATCAAGTCACGGGTGTACACGAGCTTAAAGATTAGTTTAATTTCATTGGGTTAGTCCATGGAAGTTTTTATTGAGTCTGGGCCTAACCCACTTGGTGAATGTATTTAAACTCTAGTCTTAAGGGTTTGGAGGGAATAAAGAACAGATTCTTTTCTCCTAATCTTCTCTCATCTTCTTCTTTCCATCCCCTCCTCGCCGTCTCACAAGAACCGAACGAATCCGGTGGTGGTCCAGGAACGAAGCCGCTCCAGCTTCGTGGATCATCCTCCCAGAAATAGGAAATGTGCTCACGAACGCATGGATGGACGAAGCTTTGAAGCGGCCAGGGAAAAGCAAGAACGCACGGAGGACCATGCATTAGAATCATCAACCTGTTAGTAATAGTGTCCTAGGCATATTGTATGGACATAGTATTTTGAATATTTATGAGCATTTACTATTATCATAATTTGCATGTTTATTATATAATAATGTCCTTGAATAATATTATTAATTATTCCAATGTCCCTAATCGGTTATAGTTGTGGGAATAACAATAAATTAAGATTAGTATGAAATTTGATTGATATTCATGGGATGAATATATGTATGAGATACAAATCAAATTTATATGTATTTGTTGAGAACAAATATTGGACAAGACCCGCCTTGAGATTAATACATGGATCAAAGTCATAAGTTAATCTCTAGTAGTTGTGTCATTAAATCCTTAGACCTGAGATTGCTATAGTTCTCAACATGAGGAATATTATGTTTTGACATAATCAAACGTTATCTTTAACCGGATGATTATAAAGATTATGCTTGAACATAATAAGAATCATGTAGTGAGATATGAGTGATTAAGATGGAATTTGTCCCTCTTATTATAAGAGAGATATCTCTGGGCCCCTCGATAATTGAGACTGAGAAATGCATGGCCATGCTCAAATGAATTGATGGAGATCAATATCATTTGTTTAGTCAGTCTAATTGGGTTTCAAAAAATTAAAAATAGAGCGATATAAGGTTGACATTTTCCATGCCTTATATTCTATTAAGATATCATATGACAAAAGGATTATGTCATTAGCTACTTTAAGGTTGTCTTAAACATGAGCTTTTTATTTAACTTGGATAGTCATAATGTCTTGCTATAGGCTACTTATGACTTGGAGGATCAAAATATGATTTAGGCCTACTGCCAACGTTAATTGAACCTATAGGGTCGGACACTAAGAACGGACAATAATGGTTACGGTTTGTTACTCTCTATAGTAATTTAAAATGATAAGATTATTTTAAATTACAAATAATAATTAGTTGTTATTTAGATTCGAGTTTAATTTTGAAAAATTTAAATTCGTAATTTAAATTATGACAAGTAATTAATTAGTTATATTTTCTTATTGGATAAAAAAATAATCCATAAAGGTTTTTGGTTAAAAATATAAATTCCTTATTGGTAAGGACTAGGATTTAAATTGTCATTATTTAAAAAAAGTTTAAATAAATATTAATTAAAATTCTAGTTAACCAAAAACTCCTAGCAGACTTGTATATATATATATATATATATATATATATATATATATATATATATATATATATATATATGATATATACGTTTTAAAGTGGATTGGGGCTTTTGAAAGGTCGTATCTATTGGGGCATTTGAAGAATCATGTCTGTTGCCTTGAAAATAGAAAAACGAAGAGTTGAAGAAGCTTGTTCGTTTTTGTGAAAAATGAACTTTGAACTAGCATTCAAAAAAAACTATTTGGTGTCCGTTCGTGTGTGGATACTTGTAGAGGGTGATCGTCTTTCTGAAGGCAGCACCTTTGAAGATCCGAGCAAACCCACACAAGAACAGACGGATTACATACTGATCAACAAAAGGTAATATTTTTCGTTTATCCTTCTTTCGTTTTTATGAAACGCATGTGATCCTTGGTGGGTTATGGAATAAATTTATTTTGTTTTCGCTGCCATTTTATTCCAATTAGATTGGGATTTTCCATTCCGTAATCCAACAGTGGTATCAGAGCCACTTGCGTTTTCAAAAAATTAATTATGCCATGTTTGATTGTATGTATGAGATGTATATGATCTTGGCATGATTTGCGTTCTTGTATATATATATATATATATATATATATGTGATATTGTTTGCGCGAACGACATAGATAATAGGTTTTCTAAGATGTTAATTGATGAATCTGTTTCCTGTAAGGATTCGTTAATATGATTAAGAATCTGAATGGGATATTGCAATTAAAGTATTTAATAGCAAGATATATGATTTCAGTGTTGTTTAATTAAATTAATACATGAACTGAATTCACATATCAAAAGGATTTATCAATTGCTGTTATGGTGGTGCGGATGTAATCCTTAAATTTATTGATGAGATCAATAAAATCAAATTTTAGACGAAACTTTATATATCTCCAAAGGAAATTTTGTTTCTGCCCCCCGACCCCGTGAACCCCGTTCGCTAACCGGCTAGCGGAACCGCCGTACTACCTAATCGAAGCGCCTTATAAATTTAATTGGTTTTAAACAACACGCCTATTATAACATATTTTCTTTAATGCAATATGTATATGCTATATGATAACATGATATGTTTTGCATGGTGTGTTACTTTGTATGGTGCATAGTATGGCCTTGTGACCAATGTGATTGGCAGGTTTTTATTATTCTTTTACAAGGGTTGTAATTATTAAATATGGTTTGCGTGCCATTTTGTTTCATTGTAATTTTTCTTTTAATTTTAGTAGTATTTGTTTATTTATTGTAATAAAACAAGAAGACAAAGCAAGCCATTTGAAGTCCTGCAATCCAACCATGGTGATGGAGGAGCTAGGTGTCTATGCACAAGATGATGGTCAAGTAGACATTATGGTGTTGCTCATTATTACCTAGGATTGACCATTGATCTTCATATTGGCTTATGAAGATCAATCTAGATAAGGCCATACTATGACACGTTTATTATATACATGTATGAGATGCTATGTATGATGTTTCATAAGTATGTAAAGCCATGTATGATATCAATGGTATGTGATACTAAATGCATGATGAGATCTTAAAATCTATCTAGATCCTCACATAAAATTTAAGTTGACATGCCATCCATATTTAAACACTTGTCAAGGCTTTTATCACCTTAATGTGGGTTCTACCAAAGTAGAAGTACATTAGGTTACATTAGTGAGACAAGATGGGTAATGGTGCTACCCATATGTTTAAAAATGGTTTAACTTAATTAGGTTATCAAAACGGTTTTGGGCCTAATGGCATGAGATGGGATTTAAACATGCCGGGACATATGATGTCAAAATCCCATAAATTTCTAAGAGTTGCATGAGTTGCAATTGGTAAGAGTTACCTACCTAAAAAACTTAATTTTAAGTGTCATGCCAAAGCTGACTTAAAGTTGAGTATAAATATGGATCTTAGCTCACTAAATTAATATGATTTTATTATTGAGGGTTGTTAATTTAGTGGGAGTTTTTCATAATCAAAATACTTAACGAACTTTGCATTTATTGTAGATGGCCAACAATGATAACAATTCTACTATGTCACTGCGATCAATCCTTGCGAAGGACAAACTTACTGGGACTAACTTCCTTGACTGGTTTCAAAATTTGAGAATTGTTCTCAAACAAGAAAGGAAGCTTTATGTCCTGGATCAACCTCACCCTGAAGAACCAGCCGATAATGCTTCTAGAGCTGAAAAGAATGCTTATGAGAAG
>UESW01004928.1:0-37404 GCA_900491605.1 Calamus simplicifolius | reverse complement strand
TTTTTTTATTTTTTATACATCAATCTTATTAGTTCTCTTACAAACTCCTCCTAAGTTAGATGTTTGCAACTATGTTGTTGCCTTAGGATTTTCTGTTGTCTTAGCTATAGCTTATGGGTGATGGGTTTGATTTATGTAGTTGGATCTATTAAAGATAAAATTTATTGAAGATTAGTTGTGATGTTTGCCATACAAAATAGATTCAATACAACTTTTAAATAGCAATATCCTTATTTCCTTTTGTACTAGTGAAGGCTTTTATTGCTTGATTCTTTTTCAGCAACAAACTAATGAAATAATTAAAATACCCTTAACAATATGGACATAGGGATTTGAGCTTTTATTTTATGAATATTGTTAATTTTTGACCAAAGCTCCCATTAATAAAATCTAACAATAGATAAACCCATGCCAAGGAATGAGAAAAAGTAAAATGGAAACAATTATTTCCTTTTTAATTCTTGAATGAAATAACTTTAGAGGTGAGGGTATTTTTGTACTCAACTCAACTCAAGGTATTTTTGTCCACGTAAAAAATTGGAACGACTATTTCACAAATAAATTTATTTTAGCCCTCTTCAAAATAGTTATTTAAGAGATAAGGAGGCTTGACAAAATAGTAATTCCACCATTGTTCCCACTCTCATAACATAAATAAAGTTTATTCCAAGCTTTAATCCCACTTAATTCTTGAAATGAAAGCATGAAAAAACCTGAAGGTTCATGTCTCTATGCGTCTTTCCATGTCGTTTTACGGTCTAAATATTTGGAAGATCACCACATGGTTAGCCCCATACCCTTTATGCTTCTAGAACCATTAGCCTATGGATAAGCCTAAAACTCCTCTTTGTGCGAGGTTTTGTTTCTGTAAGAAGTGGAATAGAAACATTTACTCCTTTTGAAATAGTTTTTTGCAACTTAATTTTTTGCTTTTGTTTGGCAATTCTTTTAACTTGTCTCTAGAATAACTTTCAGTGAGGATATTTTTGTTTGTAAAAAGATGTCTTACTCTAGGAACAATGCCATGGTCCTTTGGAATGGTTATTTTCATGAGGATCAAGCAGGTTTTCTCACTTAATCCAAGAGTTTATTTAATAAGAATAAGACTTGTTCCTGCTTTATTTCTGAACAAAAAACAGCATAAGAGTATGTGAATCCATGATAAAAGTATTCAATGGCTTGGGTGGTCTTTCACTAGCAAGAGCTACTGGATATTGCTGAACTTCATTTAAGGAAGGGCTAGAATTCAGAGACACATGGTCATATTTTATAGCTTCCATTTTCATTTAGCTATTAGTTAATATTCCAGTCTCTTCTCCTTTTAGTGTACATTTTTACAGGAATGTGAAACTTAAAAAAGGATTTAAAGCCTATAATATCCAGGCCAAATTCACATCCAAATTTTTTTGAATTCAAATGTTCATTGAAACCTTTCACAAGCAATAGCACAAGAGCGATGACTCTCCATACTTTTTCCTTAAGTTTTTTAGCTCATTCCCTTGTTCTATGCATGCAGATGATAAGACAATCACTGGTATTCTTATTAGCAACTAAACAACTATGATGACATGAGTCCATGATGTAAATGTATAAATGGGGGTTCAGTTATAATGTAGGTGGAAGATAGAGCACACATTGCCAAATTCAAAAATGGACTGCAAAATGAAAATTTAACCATTGGATATGATTTACAAGATCTAAGATGCCTATAAACAAAAGTACCCCTTGTTCTTGCATCAAGTTATCTCAAACTAATAATTTAAATGGTATATTGTAATGTTTTATCTTTGGTATTACATCATGCATGGGCAAGGGTCTCCAAAATGTGTGTGTGTGGTTTTTTTTTCTTTTTAATTTATCAACATTTTAGAACTTGAAAATAATTATTTATGGTTTATATTATTATTTTACAACTCCCATTCTAAGGTTTGATAGTAGGCATAAAATATTCTTTCCATCTTGGAAGTAATGACAACTCTACCCTATATTATGTATGCATATTGTATGTATTTATGTAACCATGTATATATATCACCTAGTAAACATATTTTATGTTTGAAATTAGAAATAAAAATGGTCCTATATTATCTATGGAGTGAATTATCTAGCACTACAAATATATGCAGGATAATAACTTGTAGACATAACCTAAACCATGTATCTCCAGGATTCATCGTCAAACAGGATGCCATGGCAAGAGGTGAATGGATAAGTGATATACACATATTTATGTATGTGTTGATATGTATACGCATAGCTATTTATATTGCAAACATACATAAATATATATACGTACAAACATATGCAAGAAAATAACCTCCAGAAATAACCTAAACCATGCACCCCCATGATTCATAGAACCGAATGTCATGGCAAGAGGTGAATGAAAAACTTCTAGATGCATTAGATGTTTGAGAACTAAGTTTTCTAACTGGCCTTGCTACAATGTAGAAACAAAAGGTAAACAAGCTAGCTCCTATGGACCAGCTGTTTCAGGTTAATGGGGCCTAAGGTTGTATAAACTTGTGCATTAAGAATCATTATACATACAAAGTCACTATACAACTAATCTAAGAAATGTTAATAAATAGACCATTTAGTAGACAAAAACTAAATGTCCAGAATGCTTACCTTATGCAACTGAATGCTTCCAAGTGATTCCTTGAGAGATTGTTCCATAGCCCTAATATGGTCTATGTTATCAATCTTATCAGGATTGGTCCAATAACTGAAAAGGAACAGCTGAATGTTAAATATAACAAAAATCACTCATGTAATTAACTAAGCAATGGAAATTTAGAGCAACTCAGAGGCATACTTGTTCCAATGCCATATAAGGATCTAGAAAGGGTGCAAAAAGTGAGAAGATCTGCATCTTCTAGTTTATGCAATGAAATGTGAAGATAAATATTTTTTCCATTTTTGTATTTAAAGGGAAAGTGCTTGTCAATACATATTTAATTCATTTTGGAAAACTATCTAATTTAGGAGCACTTCAATTATCTGTCCACACCCCATGCTCATGCCACAATCAACAAATGCAAAGAGATAGTCCTAGGATTCAAAGGCATTGCGACACTATGTTGCTTCTCTTCCCCTTTCTTTGTAACATCTCTCCTTTCTTTCTCCTTTTACATCCACTTCCGAATGTTGCTAAAGTGTCTTTGAAATTACATGATTCTGCTTCATCAATCAGACAAACGGACAAACAATAAGATAGACACAATGAAAGAAAGACAAAAAGAAAAAAATTACATGATATTAAAGTGCTAGTTCATAGTCTATATTCTCTTATTTAGGGCGTTGTAGGGAGAATAGATACTTCTGTTGTCTACCAGCTAGCTCTTGCACCATTTCTTTTCTTATTCACAACAATCAATATAATTTGCAGCATGTGATCTTGTTCCTTTGATGTTAGCATAGGCTTTCCTGATCCTTAATCACAATTAATGTCTGTGTTGTTTCGATCCTTTCATCCTTCTTCTAAGCTCAATTCAAATCTAAGTAACTTCCTTAGCGGAATCCCTTTAGATCTTCTACACATAGCCACACCATCTTAGTCAGTTCTCTGCCACTAGTCCTCGACCATGCAACTGCCAAGCCTCCTCTATCGTACTCTTTGCATAGCTACTTTTTCTAGTTCTACCACCATCCATGTTAACATTCTTATTTCTGCTACTTTCATTTACTTTGCTTGGATGCTCTTATTGCCAAACATGTCAAGCTGTGACTTAGAAATTTATCTTAAGTCACCATATGTTGAGAAAATTTCTACTTCCAAGCTTTAATTGTAATTGATATGCACTCAACTATCTCTTCAGTCATTTTAGAAGTCTGGCCTAAAGAAATTCATGTCATTATGGTTTCTCAATTTTAACCAAGCTTTTATTTTCATTTCTATTCTACTAAAACTCCATTCTTATTTAATTGATTGTTGTGATTGTGACCACCAATACTTTCTTCTATGACTCTCATTTGGCATTTGAGCATAACTTGAGTTCAATAATACACCTTCTGGATAGCAGCAATAAATTCATCTAAAATGTGTGAAATTATATGTGTTTGATGTTGACCCTTGCAACAGACCTACCAGGATAGAAACCTATCTCACCACAACTATTTTTTGCACTTGTTCTTTTTGTAGCACATCTTTAACAAGTGACCTTCTAATTATTTAAGTTTCTCTTCATGCCTCGCCAATTTACTTCTCATGGAATTCTGTCATATCATTCTTGTAAGTACATGAAAACCAAGTGCTAACTCTTTTAGACCGTAATCTTCTAATTTGTTTCCAAACAGAACAGCCTTCATATTTAATCATCCTAATTTAAATCCAATTTGATCTCCAAAATTGTTGTCATTTACCTCAGTCTATGTTCCAAATTATTGTCATTTATCTTAGTCTTTGTTCCATCATCCTATCTTATAGCATGATCTTTCATCTCATAATCCTTGGGCATTTTTTTAATATCCAAGAAAAGAAAGATGCAGGTCAAAGTTCAAATATTACCTCAGTCTCTTTTGTACATCAAATAGTTGAGCTTGCAATGACCTTAAGTGATTTGTCAAGTCCTGTACAAGGGATTTAATCAAAACCAAATATACAAAGAGAGAAAAGGAAATGCTTACAAAATAGAATGTTGCATTTCTAAATGTGATCTTTGTGATGGGCACCTCAACTGTTTGGCTACTGCAACAAAATCAAAGGAAGAATATCAAAATTTCAGAACATGGGTTTTGCTATCCAAATAAATTTAAGATTATCATTACCTTGAACCCATGAAATCTTGAATATTAACATCATGGTCTAGTTTCTTGAATGTCTTCTTTAGTAACTATATTCTCAACAAGAAAAAAAGAATATAATTTTTAAAAATGCATATTATAGATCAAGGGTTGCTTGAAGTTATACTAAAATATGAAACCGTGTTCCACTGAAGGAGGGGAAAAAATGCAAACTGTTGTTCAGAAAATAGCTCAATGATGGTGGACTTACTTCGAGGCTCTCCAACTTCCTGTTTGTTGCTGCGAAGTCACGTTCCTCTAATGGTAGAAAACGGAGATCCTCTTCCTCGTTGAAGCTCCTGCAAGAAAGTCCCGAGGACCGGTTGCATCGGTGGGACCCTTCGACGCTCAAGTAACTCGGGAACAATGAAGAAATAAAGCTAATGAAAAGTAGCTAGAGAACTTGAGTTTAGATCCCTTTCTCGTTGTGAGTGTAGGTTCTTATACCTGTTCGAAGGTTTCTTTTCGCTCTCGAAAGGTGGCTGATTTCGAGATATTCTTGTCTGGTAGTGAACAAGTGGACAGACTGACGAAGATGGATTGCAACCGACACTGAGCATGTCAAAGGTATCCCACCCTGTCAGTCCCCTGCCAGGCGTGGTGCCACAGATGGTAGATAGGTCCAATCGTATCAGGTGCGCCATTATGGATAGTTGCCAGCATAGTTGCAGACGGTTAGTGGGCCATATGGTGACTATTGGTGGTTAGTGGGCCACGTGGTAGTATCAGGTGGCTCGAGGTAGTAGGGACCTAGGGTCCGAGGGGACCCGAGGTCCGAGGCGGAGGGGACATGAGATCCGAGGCTGAGGGAACATGAGGTCCGAGGCTGAGGAGACATGAGGCCCGAGGCTGAGGGGACATGGGGTTCGAGGCTGAGAGGACATGGGTCCGAGGCCGAGAGACATGAGGTCCGAGGCCGAGGAGACATGAGGTCCAAGGCCGAGGGGGCCTCGAAGGCTGAGGCTGGGGTTCCGTCAGTTATTTCTTTCATCAACTCTAACACAGCTTGATTAGCCACATCAGATGCCCCTTGCCCCTGAGACGACGCGGGCCTACTCCCGACCAGGTGAAAGGGGCGTAAGCTCCCATGTGGCTGATCCGGCACGTTGCCAATTGCGGAGGGGCACGTGTCCTTGACAATGATTTCTTAGCGCAGGTGACTTGGGCGCTGCGGTGCCACCACCCCTGCCAACCATCAGATCTATGGAAATCCGCCTCAAAATGGGGGTATCCTTTCGGAACCCATGAAAAAGCAACCGCCATCATTGCCATCATAGTGCTGATGCCAGCGATGCTTCACGATTGACCAAAGGCATAGCGCCCCACGTGCTGGGCAACTGTCAAGGCAACACTGCCTATGGCGGGCATCCACATGGCCGGCTAGGCTAGGCAAAATGATTCAAAACTGTTGTATAGTCGGGGGAAAGCTTGATCTCGATATTCTGCTTCTGAGATCGTCTTCCTCCTTGAGCTCTCACCCTGTCCATGCCTTCCTTTGAAACCCATTATTCTCGCTGTCCTTTCCCTTAATCCAAGTTAGTCCCTTCGATCATCTTGAGCTCCTCCCATGGCTTCCTCCCCATTCTGGTCCTCCTCTCTCCTCCCGAGGATCATTTTTCTTCGCGACAGCAGACTTCCCCTTCTCCTCTACCTTCTTGGCCCTCCTCCTCTTCATCCTCCGAGGACCTTATTTCTTTGTCCATTGGCAAATTGCCGATTGGGCTCCCGCTAGGGTTCGCTTGGACCATCGGTGCCTCATCGAGGGTGGGGGAAAAATCCCCGAAAGGGACTGCCTCCACCATAACGGGCCAACATTAGGATCCATTACCAAATTTCGAGCAGCGTTCGACTGTTCCTCCCTACTCCCGATGATAGGGTAGTTTCCTTCCGCATGGTAGGATTGTCATCTACGAGGTCTCCCTTAGGATAGGTCTTCGCCTGCCCTGTCACCCCTTCTTCAATAACCTCCTCGGCTGGTATTCTCTAACGCTCGCACAGTTGGTTCCGAACTTCATTCGGACCATCTGCAGCTTCATGATGCTCTGTCACCTTCGGGGCATCGAAGCTAGGGTTTCACTCTTCTGTTTCCTCTATACCCTCCGACAACAACCGGGCTAGTGGCTATTCCAGCCCAGGCCTAGCCAAACCCTTAAGTTAGGCCTACCCTCATCCGTTAAGGGATGGAAGGCCCACTTCTTTTTCATCAATCTTGATAGGGTGAGGTCGAGGTGGGGGGACCCGACATCAAATCAAACAAGGATCAGTCGATGTCCCCGAAGGATAAGGAGGTGCTTGGGCAGCTGCTGACTACCGTGGTTCCCTGCTGCAACCAACTTTTATCGAAGGATAACCTCTGGCTCGCAGTCGTCTCCACGAGCGGTGGTGAGCAGCTGCACGCCCTCCCGATTTTTGATCTGCTTCTGATGCCACATCGCGAGAAGGGTGGTGAAGAGGAAGAGAGCCCTTGATGGTGCCGAGGGGCCGAATGGGAGGTAGCAGATCCGGGCTCTGAGCCAGTCCCTGGCATGGTCCCCCTCTCTCCGAAACATGAGTTCCAAGGGGATCGAGTGCCCAGTCCTACCATCGACCTTACGCTGACAATCCTTCGGAGGAAGCGAGAGTTGATATGATTGTCGCATATGCAGAGCTCACCACATCAGCCGCCAAACTAGTGCAAATAGGGGTAGGGCCAAGCCCAGACGAGGGCCCGTCCGTGGGGGAGCGGGCAAGTGAGGACCACCCAGCAGCAATGGGGCCGTTGGTGGAGGAGATGCTGTCAGCCTTTGGGTCGGCACCCGCAGCACCTGGGCCGATCGAGGCTTCGGAGGGAGAGAGGCCGAGGCGATCCCTTTCTAGCCCTCAGTAATGAACCATGGTCGCCGGACGGAGCGACTCATTTTTCAGATCTACCTGCCCGAGTTCCAGGGGAGCTCCATCGGCAGGGGGCCTCGGCTTTCTTCAGAGAGGCCTTCATGGCCCACATTTGGGTGAGTGTTACCCTACATGACCTCAAGACTTTTATCTTTACTGTCTTGTGCTGATTCATTTTTTATTTTTGATGCAGTCGATGAACTCCTTAGTTGCCATGAGAGAGGTTCTTGACCAGGGAGAGGCCTTCTCTGCTAGGCCCAGTAGGAGGCTGATGTCCGTGCCCGAGCGAGAGGGCAGAAGAAGCCCTGGAGGTGGCGCAGATCGATCAGCTACAAAACGAGGAGGTCGATCGTTGGGCAGCCGCCGAGGCCGAGCGCACCCGGGTGGCCGTGGATCAGCTGGGGGCCACTATGGGGGTCATCACTGCCAGAGAGCTCCAAATCGATGCCCTCTCTATTGAAGTGAAAGCGACCAAGGAGAGGGCCGAGAATGCAAAGGAAGTGAGGATGATCGATGCTCGGGCAGCAAGGGGGAGGCCGCAGTCCGAAGGGCGAAAGAAGTAGCCGTCACCACTACGAGAGGGCTGCAGCCATCGAGGCAAGGGCAGCCACCGCCGAGAGGAGGTTCGTAAAAGCATGGATGACTTCGAAAGTCTATCAGCTGACCGGGCCTCGGCCGACCTTTACCTCCAGGGCTTCCAGGACGGTAAGGAGAAGGTGGCCAAGGCCTTCGGCCTCCCCAGCATCGAGGGCATCGAGATGGATAAGGAGCCCGAGGGGTCACCATCTAATGATGGGTCTACGCTGGTCGAACCCTGATCACTTGTATTTCTTTGTCTTTTGTATTAAAGTCCAACTTGGTCGCATTTTGTAAATATTTAAAGTAATGAAGATGGATCTTTTTTGAAATCTATCATCTGGGTGAGTACTTAACTTGAGGTAGTGCACTCTCCTTCAGCTTGCCATTGTAGGACCCTTGATAGGGTATCGGCACTGGTGGGGTCATCGTGTGTCTGCTCGCCGTGAGCGAATCCATGACTTAGTTGCTACATAGGATCGAATTCTGGTGAAAATGCTGAGGCCGGCCTCGAAGCTTCCCTTTGTGAAAACCCAAGTTTGATGCCAAGGTGTGGGTCTCGTGATGAGCTTGCAGCGTCGAGCGATCATCGGGACTTTAGAGTTGGCTGAGGTCGTTCCTCAGGTGCCAAGTCGACCTTGGGTTCCCCGTGCTGATCGAAGTTGGGTTTTGGTGCCGAGCTAGCCTTGGGATTTCAGTGTGGCTTTTACTGCCGATCGGAGTCAGGCTTTGGTGCTGAGCTGGCCTCGGCTTTCAGTGCTGACTGAGTCCAACTTTGGTTCGAGCTGGCCTCGGGCTTTCAGTGCCGACCGAAGTTGGGCTTTATTGCAGAGCTGGCCTCGAGCTTTTAGTGCCGACAAGAGTCAGACTTTGGTGCCGAGCTGGCCACTGGCTTTCAGTGCCGACCAAGTCAGACTTTGGTGCCGAGCTGGCCTTGGGCTTTCAGTGCCGGTCGGAGTCGAGCTTTGGTGCCAAGTTGGCCTTGGGCTTTCAGTGCTGATTGGAGTCGAGCTTTGGTGTCGAGCTGGCCTCGGCTTTCAGTGCCGATCGAATCGGGCTTTGGTGCCGAGCTGGCCTAGGCTTTCAGTGCCGACCGAAGTCAGGCTTTATTGCCGAGTTGGCCTCGGCTTTCAGCGCCGATAGGAGTCAAGCTTTGGTGCCAAGCTGGCCTCAGGCTTTCAGTGCTGACCAGAGTCGAGCTTTCAGTGCCGACCGGAGTCAAGCTTTGGTGTCGAGCTGGCCTCGGGCTTTCCGTGCCGATCGAAGTCTGGCTTTGGTGCCGAGCTGGCCTCGGGCTTTCAGTATTGACCAAAGTTGGGCTTTGGCTGAAAGGATGAGTTACTCGAATATATTTTTATTAGCCAAGAATACGAGATAGGCAAATCCAAAAGAATATAAACACTTCATAACTCAACGTCAAAGGGTACATTACTGGTAGTACCGACGAGGTTGTTAGAATTCCAAGTTCGGGAGCGGCTTTCCATCAAGTCCTTCGATTCGATATGCTCCATGGTGGAGGGCCTCGGTAACCCGATAAGGTCCTTCCCAATTTGGTGATAGCTTACCTTCTTTCGTTGGCTTTGAGACCTCATCCAGCTTGAGGACTAGGTCCTCTGGCAGAACATCTTGGGGCGACGCGAGTGTTGCAGTACCTGACGGTTCGCTATTGGTAGGTAGCCATCCTGAGCCACGTTTAGTCACGCACCTCCTCCACGAGGTCAGGGTTGGCTCATAGCTGGCTCGAGTTATCCTCCTCGTCATAAGACTCCGTTCGGGGACTCGGGACGCCAATCTTCACAGGGATGACGGTCTCAAACCCAAAAACAAGGCTGAAGGGGGTCTCTCGGTGGGAGCACGCGGCATCGTGTGATAGGCCCATAGCACATTGGAGAGTTCCTCCACCTATCTCCCCTTGAAGTCATCCAACCGTGCCCTGAGCCCTTGGAGGATGGTGCGGTTCGTCACCTTGGCCACCCCATTGGTCTGAGGGTGACCGACAGAGGTGAACCGCTGATGGATGCCCAACTCCGTGCAGAATCCTCTAAGGGAGCATTGTCGAATTGCTGCCATTGTCAGTGACGAGGGTGTACGGCAGTCTGAACCGGCAAATTATAGATTTTAAAAAAAATCTCACCTTGCTCTCAGTGATCTTAACCAGCTCCTCAGCTTCAACCCATTTGGTGAAGTGATCGACGACAACTAGTAGGAACCTACGTTGGCCTGAGGCCAGGGAAATGGTCCCAGGATGTCCATTCCCCACTAAGCAAAGGGCCATGAGGCCATCAAGGGATTTAGTTGAGAGATGACTGTCGTTGGATGTTGGCGTATCGCTGACAGCTTCGCACCTTCGAACTAGCTCGGAGGCATCCTCCTTCATCGTGAGCTAGTAATATCCTTGGCGTAGGGCCTTGTACGCTAGCGCTCTGCCCCTAGGTGACTCCCATAGATGCCCTCGTGGATTTCACGGAGGATGTAATCGGCTTTCGTGGGGCCAACATACTTGAGAATTGGGTATGAGAAGGACCTTTGGTAGATACGTCCGTCTAGTATCAAAAATTTAGGAGCTCACCGCCCGAGCAGCCAAGCCTCCGTCAGGTCCTCGGAGAGGGCACCATCGGTAAGGTACCAAACATAAGTGTCCATCCAAGTGGGTTCCTGGATGATCGGCAGGGCCTCCTCAGCAGCCTTGATGCTTGGAACCTCCAATGCTCTACGTATGTTCTTCCTAGGGCCCCGTCAGCGAGTGGCCAAACGGGACAAGTTATTGGCTCTGGCATTCTCACCCCTGGAAATGTAACTGACACGAAAGTAAGCAAAAAGGAAGGCCTGGAATCAACCTTACTTAGGTAATGGAACATGATAGGATCTCGAGCCTCATACTCTTTGCCACCTGTCCGGAGACAAGCTGAGAATCGATGAAGGCTCTGAGATGCTTTGCTCCGAGCTTCCTGGCCAGCTTCATTCCCCCTAATAGGGCTTCATACTCCGCTTGGTTGTTGGTGGTAGGGAAAAAGAAATGGAAGGCGTACTCTACCACCCCTCCCTCTGACTTGCTAGGATGAGCTCTACTCCATTCCCCTGGAAATTAGATGCACCATCCACATGGAGGATCCAGTCCTTCGCTCCAGTCTCGGTTGTCGCATCTGAGGACACCGAGTGGGGCTCTTCTGGCTGCTCTCAACCAATGTGCACTCGACCAGGAAGTCAGCTAACACCTGAAACTTTATTGCTATCCTTGGCGGAAGGAAAATCGAACTCCCCTAGTTTGATGGCCCACTTCGCCAGTCGGTCGAAGGTATCAGGACGGGATAAGATCGTCCTAAGGGGCTGGTCCGTAAGCACCACAATAGGATGGGCTTGAAATAAGGCCTGAAATGCTGAGCAAAGATGATCAAAGCAAAGATAATCTTTTTGGCTCTGGAATACCTGGTCTCTGCATCATGAAGCATCCTGCTGGTGTAATAAACCGCCTCTGTGTTCCATCGGCATCCGTGTGGATGAGTACGGAGCTGACGGCCTCAGATGAAGCCGCGAGGTAGAGGAAAAGCTCCTCCCCGCCATGCGGCTTGGACAGCAACAGCGAGGTGGACAGGAATTCCTTCAGCTACTCGAAGGCCCTCTAATACTTCTTCATCCACTCGAAGCCATTGACCTTGCGCAGTGCCTTGAAGAAAGGCAGGCATCTCTCTGCCGACTTGGACAGAAAATGGCTCAGAGCTGCCACCCTTTCAGTCAAGCGCTGCTCCTCCTTCTTGTTAGTTGGGGGCCTCATGTCGAGGATGGCTTGGATCTTATCGAGGTTCGCCTCAATTCCCCCTGCGTCACTATGAAGCCTAGGAACATACCGCTGCATCACCATGAAGCCCAGGAACTTGTCCGCTGTCACTCCTAAAGTGCACTTGTGGGGATTCAACATCATCTAGAACCAACAAAGATTACTAAAGGTCTCTGTTAGGTCAGCAACGTGGTCAACGGATACTCTTGGTTAGCATGTCGTCCATGTATACCTCCATGTTGCGTCCAATCTGGTCCTCAAAAACCTTGTTCATCAGCCTCTGATAGGTGGCTCCAGCATTCTTGAGCCCGAAGGGCATTACCTTATAATAGTATATGCTCTTATCGATCACAAACGAAATAGCCTCCTCGTCCGTCGAGTCCATCTTGATTTGGTTATACCATGAGAAGGCGTCCATAAAACTGAGGGTCTCATGGCCAAACGTTGCATCCACTAGCTGGTCGATTCGAGGCAATGAAAGCTATCCTTGGGGCATGCCTTGTTGAGATCGATGAAGTCGACGCACATCCTCAGCTTCCGCTGGCTTTACGGACTATCACCATGTTGGCCAGCCAGTCAGGATAGTGGACCTCCCGATTGTGGCCGGTGGCTACTAGCTTGCGAACCTCCTTGTCAAAGTCCTTCTATTGATCGAAGTGAAGTTCCTCTTCTTCTACCGGACAGGCCGCATCCTGAGTTGATATTGAGTTGGTGGGTAATTACCTTCCCCGGTAAACCTGGCATGTCACGCCGACCAGCGAAGATGTCGGAATTGGCATGCAGGAAAGCGAGAAGTTGGCCTCGCGCCTTCTGGGAGTAGGGCACCAATCTAGATTATTCTCGCTGAGTCCTCCCTCAATGGAAAGGTCAACATATGCTCGGCTAGCTCCCCTCTCCTCTCCAAATCTTGGGGGTTGAGCAACTCTGGCACTAGCGCAGCCACCACCCCTGGGGGCTGGGGGCCGTGTGGTAGCAGAGCAGCATTGGGCTCCGCTCTCCCCGCATCTCCCCAATTCCCTTACTGGTAGAAAACCTTACGAGCAGTCTTTTGGTGGAGATGACGGTGTCCATGAGGTTTAGACCGGGTCTTCCAAGGATGGCATTGTAGGCCAGGGGAACTTGGACAATCAAAAAGTTCATGAAGACCGTGCTTTGACACGGTGGCATCCGGCCATGATCGAGAGTGATCTCTCCCTCAACCCTCATGGAGTCTCCAGTGAAGCCCATCAGGGGCGTGGTAATAGGCTGAAGGAAGCTAGGGGACAAGTCCATTCGAACAAAAGCATCATAACTCAAAACATCGATCGAGCTTCCACTGTCAATTAAGATTCTCTTTACAGGGTGTTTTGCGATCGTCATTGACACGATGACGTTGTCATCATTGCTATTAACCATCCCTTTTAGGTCCATTTTAAAGAAGAAAATTATAGAATCTAGTCCCTCATCCTCCCGTGGCCTCTTAAAAGCGCTGCTTGCCCCTAGGAAATCATGGCCACAGTCTTCTTGATCGGACATTATCTACGCTGACCTAAGAGGGCGGAGGTACCGACAGGCCGGGCGCACTCGGGTTCTCCCTCTAGACAAACTTTCCCAGATGGCCATGCTGGATGAGATCTTCAATCACCTTTTTTAGTTGGTGACAGTCTTCGATGTTGTGGCATGGTCCTGATAGAAATGATAGTAGAAATTTTTATTGCGAGGGGTCCCTAGCTTCATGGAAGGAGGGCGCTGGAGATACGACTCGCCCTCGATTTCCATCAGATGTGGGATATTGGAGTGAGCAGGGGGTGAAGGGTCCCTCCCTAGGAGAAAGCACTCGTGGTCGGTTGTCCGATCAGCGAGGAGGCTCTGGCCTCCTTGGTTGAGCCTTAACAGGCTCGGGATGGGCTTGCTTCTTGCTAGGACCCCATTCGCCTCACACCGGGAGGATTCAACCTTATCGACGCGGATATACTTTTGTGCATGGCTCAATAGCTCGGTGTAAGAATCGAGGGGCTTCTTGTCGAGGGAGTAGGTGAAGCAGGATGGGCGGAGCCCTGGCTTCAAGGCCAAATTGGCCATCGAGTCTTCGAGATTGTAGACTTCAAGAGCAACTTCCTTGAACGAGCGACGAAGTCCCTCAGTGACTAGCCGCTCCTCTGCTGGACGGAGAACAAGCTGTCCGCCACTTGTAGGATCTTTCGGTATGCATCAAAGTGTGCCAGAAAGGCCCTCTCTAGCTGTCAGAAGGAGTTGATGCTGTGCTGAGGCAAGCAGGAGTACCAAGCTCGGGCCATCTTCCTTAGGGTGGCAGGGAAGGCGATGCAAAGAAGAAAGTTGGTTGCCTCCTGGACCTACATCAGGACCTTGTAACTCTCCAGATGGTTCAGAAGATCGATGGTGCCATCGTACGGATCCAACTGAGGAAGATAGAATTGAATCAAGATCGGCTCCTTCATGATGCGGCAAAACAGCGAAGGACAGCTGTCGTAATCCACCTTCGCGAGTTGGTGATCTTGCGGCTGAGCTCCTCCAGCCACTGGTTGTATTCGTCTAGCCACCGCTCAGCCCAGCGAGCGATTCAGCCATCAAAGGATCCCTCCCTCGAAGATTCCAAGGATGGAGAGGGGTGGCGCCGATGCGGACGGGTGTGCTCCGTATCCTTTCCATGTCGCTGATTAGGAGAAGCGCTGGCGTGGCGAGAAGGGGACCAAGGCCTCTTGGAGGCCTCCTGGCAATGATGCCTTGGCGAAGTGCGGTGACGGCGGACCTTTCGAAGGGGAGACATCCCTTGGGTGGATTGCTGGCTGGACTGGACCATCTCTAAAACCGATGAGGGTGGTTCGGGTGTCATTGCACGGTTGCCGCTGCTACTGCAGCACCTGAACCGCCGCCACCAGCGATTGGACCTGCATGGCCAGGGCGACGATCCAATGTTTTATTTTACAAAAATTTATGAATAAAAGATTAAAATACCTCGATTCAACACTCACTTTTCTTATTTCTCCTTCTTTAATGTTCCAGTTTATACATTTCCAACTCTAAAATTAAAATCAATTTAATTAAAAAAGGTACCATGCTGAAATTATTTTTAGTAACCATGGAGCATCAATTGAAACTATATAAGGTAATAATTGGATTCAACTCGTTTTGATCTATTTCAATATGAAATTCTATTGAATTCTAATATTTTAAATTTATCTCAAATACATGAATTCTATTGTAAATTTATTTCAATTCAATCCTATCATTAGAGCTTAACTAAATTTTATTGTAGAATTGATTCTAAACAGAGTGCGAAGAATTTGGGTTTTAAAAATTAGCAAAAGCTACGTACCAGAAAGCTATCGAGTTTGATTTCTTAACTGTTATTTGTTATCGAGATGTCAGGATTCAGATTCATGATATAAAAAATATCATATCTTTGAATATGGCTTAAAGTCGTGATAAAACCTATATTATACTTGGCATATATTGGATTCAGTTCAAGCATCATTAGGTATCAAAAATTATATTTTAAATAATTAATCAATTAAAGTTATCTATATTTTTAAAATTATTAATAAAATGTTTAATTAAATCATAAATAATAATTATTTGATTGTTAAATATATGATAATAATTGATATAAAAAAAAAAAGAATTGAATGATATTTAAATAAAATTACTATTATATTTTTATATAAGTAAATCATGTAATTAGCCAAAACATGGGTAAATCAATTAAATCTATCTAATAAAAAAAATTCAATGAGTCCAATTTTAGATCTATAACCAATCCATTCATTAGTAATTCATAATTGAGTCAAGTTAAAATCAAGCAAAATAGTTATCAAATTTGGACATTAGGATGACAACTTTAATTAGGAGACATATTATGCAAAATTAGATAAGTTATTTTACATGGAAAGCATTTCAAATATTACACACACATATTAAAATATTTAATATATTTATAAATTCTATTTAATTAGATCTCATATATGTATAAAAGAAATTCTAGTAATAAAAGTCTAGTGAAACTTTTTTTTTTTTTGGTGATTCAGTAAAATAAGTTTGGTCATTAAGCATTATGTAGGTCTTATTTGTATTTATATTCCTGTTCTAAAGTAATTGAAAATCAACATTATCTATCAGTCTGCAAATGGCTCAATAATTGCTATAAAAATATTAGTTGGTTTTATTTTAGATACTCAATTAACATCTGTTTTATCTCTTATAGTAATTTTGTAAGAGAAGTTATAAAGGAATTATAGTATCATGAAAACTTATAGCAGGAGAGATGGGTGTCAACTAGGGGTATGCATATGTTGAATGGCTTGTGGGTTGGCTATAGGTTGGCTTTGAAATTTCAAGGTCCAAGTAAAGAGTTTTGGCCAATAAAATTAAGCCTGGATTTAGAAAAAATAAATCTAACTTGGCACGAGAATATTAATATACATTTAAATGAAGATCTAAAAGCTTGAATGTTAAAGAAACAATCTCAACTTAGTGCTACTTAACATACTTCATTAATTTTTCTGTAAAACTGCAAGTTAGGATTGGGCCTAAATCCTAAGGGATTCTCGACTGAGCCTGAGCTTGGGTTGGCAATACTTGATCCAATTCAGTCCAATACTTTGGATCACTCTTTTTTACTCTCGGTCCAACCTGATCCAATCTAGCCTAACCCATTCCTTTCCCTTAGTGTTAGCTTAAGTAAAGTTACTTGGAGATTGATATAAGCAACGTTCATTGAAATACTGCCTAGTAAACTTAAACAAGTTTAAAAATTCAAAATCCATCAAAAAATAGCTATATATGAAAGAAAACGGGGTAACTAGTCCTTTATTTATTTATTTAAGGATCTGAACCTAAAAAGTAGTAGGCATAAGGTCCTAAATAAAATTTTCACCCTTGCATGTGTCCTACGAGCACTAGTTCAATGGTTTAAAGATAGCCTTTGACCAGCTTTACCATTATATTTTTAGCATAAGAGATCCCTAAAGATAGCCAAGGCAAGCATTACCAACCATGATCATCCTTTTACTCACATCCAACTACTCTTTATACTTCTCTCCTAGTTTTCTCATTAGTAAAGGTGGCAAAAACCACACCCAACTCACCAACCTAACATGAACTATCCAAAAATTAGGGTTAAGGTTTTATTTTATTTTTTTGATCTGAGCCCAAAATAACCTGAAAATTCTAGGGTAACTCAAAAACCTAAAAATAGTATTTACAACATATTTTATATTTTATTTATTTAAATTTTAAAATTTTATTTAGATGATATCATATAATTTTATGAATTATCAATTAAATTATTTATATAACCAACATTTTAATATTTTATATTCTTTGATATATGATATAGTTGATGCTTATATAACTAAATAAATAATGAAATTAGATGCATACTTTTTTTTTAAGTTGAGTGATATTAAATGATCAATTTTAAATACCAAAAATGCGATAAAAAAAGTAGAATTAAACATAGCTTTACTCTTTTTTAATATAAAATTAAACACATTTTCAACATTTGCTTATTTTATTTTGTGATCTTGTTAATAATTTAACATTAATTTTTATTTAATTTTAAAATTATATTTTTATAGACTATTGCTTAATTATATTTTTTATTTTTTATAAAATTTATAATAATTATTTTTATTAGTGTCTAATTTTTTTATAATTTTACGTAACGAATGCATGAAAGAAGAAAAAATTAGAATTAATTATTGATAAAGTATTTAAAAAGAATAAAAAAGTGTATATTTTTTTTAAAAAAATTAAATCAATTTGAAATGACCCACGTATTGACCCAAACTTGACATTTAGGATTAGGATTTAACTTTAATAATTTGAACTTGAAAGTGACCGAATCTAAAAATAATCCAAACCTAATCCAAACCCAAAAGAATGAACCGATTCGACACGCGATCCGATTGCCACCTCTACTCTTTGGCTCAGTTTTGGCACGAAGTTTGGAGTTCTCTTTCGTTTCCTTGTTTCGTCCAACGTACGATTTTCTTAGCCCGTTTTGAGTGTATCAATGGCGTTCTTCTTTTTCTTAATATTAACGTATCCATGGATTCAGTTTGATAGAGAGGTTACGAAATTGTTTTGACTAATTTCATCGGGTCACTTATCTTTTGTACCGACATTTCATCCTCTTTTTTTCAGGTTTCATCTTTCAGGTCGAAGGCTCCAGTCCTATCGTCAAAAATTTTTAGATTCCCTGTCCTTGGTCTTTCATTGATTTGAGTTCTCAATTCTACTTCTGCTGGACTTCAATGATGAATTATATGACCTATTGATGAGACGCTCTTCATTAGTCTCTGTCAACTTGTCATTATAACATTTCAAAAAGTGTTAGAGTTAATTTGTAATTAAATATAGAAGTTATCTAGAAAAATAAGAGTCATTAGGAAGTCTAAGAGTTTGTATGTTTTCAATGTAACTTAAATGAATGTAAAAGTTATCTAGAAAAATGAAGAGTTAAAGTGATTATGTATTATATATGGGAAGATTAAAAGTCACCTTCTTATGTCTATAAATAGGAATATGTATTTGTTGGCCCAGATGGCAACCCAAGAGGGGGGGGTGAATTGGGTTCTTAAAAATTTAAGCCCTTTTTAACTTTAGTTGATTAGTTAGCAAGATGTGCAAGTGAGATTAACTAATAAGCAAAGAACAAGCAGTTAACAAAGAGAGATAGAGATAGAGAAAATGAACACGGCAAACACAAAAGTTTTATAGTGGTTCGGTGTATCCAACACCTACATCCACTCCCAAGGATCACTTGGGTCCACACTATAATCTCTCTAGATTACAGCCGAGTTGTTTTCAAGTTCACAACTCAAACTTGTTGTTTTTCGGGGATCACAACGAACCCAGCCGATTTTACACGGGCTCACCGGCACCAAACCCAAACACAAGCTATACCTAGCTTGTACCGAGGTTTAACAACCTCCTCTAGTTTAATCCCTCAGATTAAACTAGACACAAACAAATAAAATGAGTTTAATTACAAGCAGCTCCTTTTTGAGCAGATATTTCAAAATAGAAATCGAGTTTAGAAAAGCCTGAATGTTTAGAGCTTGAAAGCTGGCTTGGCTTCTTTGGTTTCCTTCCTTCAACTCCTCTTGATGTTGAATCAGGCCTCAGCACCGATTCTTCACAGATTTGAGCTTTGGAGTTGGGTTGAAGCTTTTTCTCCCTTCTTCTTGAATGTGGAAGATCTTTGATTTGCTCTTGAAAGCGTTGGGATCTCCTCTTGAATCTTTTGTAGAAGGTAGCTCTGGAGTGCACGAATCTCACTCTTGGATTTAACTCCTTTTGAATCTCTTCTTTGAGCTAAAAGATTTTTTCCAAGAATGCTCTGTTTTTCCCTCTTTTCAAATGATATTCTTTTCTCTTTTTGATTTTCTCTCTTGTGTTTTGATTTGAAAAGAACTCCTCTATTTATAGAATCTGCAAAGATATAACCGTTAGACACAGTAAAATATAGCCGTTGATTCAAAAAATTACCGTTGGAGCTGATGTGTCAACTCAAAAATTACCGCCAGATTCCGGGGAGTCGGCTCGGGTACTGTGCGAGTCGGCTCGAGCAATCGAATCCAGAACGCACCAAAAAATGAGTTTTCAGGGGTCGACTCGTGAAAATCTGGGAGTCGACTCTTGACTTTCAGGAGTCGACTCGCGAAAAGCTGGGAGTCGACTCGAGAAGCACTCAAAAATGAGTCTTTCTGCCGTCTGAGTCGAGTCGGCTCGCACAGTCACGAGTCGGCTCGAGAAAGTTCAGGAGTCGACTCGGAAACTCTCGAGTCGGCTCGGGACTGATACAAAAATCAGAAAACATTCTGATTTGCTTTGAAAATCATCCCAACCAACTTTGAAATATAAATATGACTTAGATAATGTTGATTTAACAGTAATGCTCAATTTCAAAGCATTTTCATTAAGTCATTGATCTTTAAAAGATTGGTATAGAAAATCATTTGAATTCATAAGTATAGCTCACTGAAACATATATTCAATTGATTCAAGAAACTCATTACATTTTTAATAGTTCATAGTTTTCAATTTGAAATTGCTCATAGCAAGAATAATTCATTGATTGACTTACCATGTTCATAGCCTTTTAGAAGTAAAGCAATGTCTTTTGGAAATCATCAAAATCAATAAGTTGGGGCAATTATGTTTCAATAATTTCTCAACAATCTCCCCCTTTTTGATGATAACAAAAACATTGAGTATATGCATTATAACATTGAAAGATTTATGATATCAAAATCAGCTTTTGTGTTCATGGAAAAGCTCCCCCTCAATGAGGTAGCTCCCCCTAAGAACCTCAACTCAAAAAGGATTTTTAAATTTAAACACTTAAGCCAAATAACCTTTTTCTTACTTAATTCTCTCCCCTTATTTAATTAGGGCAATTAAAAAGATGATGCAAATATACGATAAATTCAGTATAAATCTCTCCCCCTTTTTTGTAATCAACAAAAAGGTTGAGATGCATCAGAGCATCAAATTGATTAAACTCATTCGAATTCATTTGGCATCTAAGTTATCAATTGAGTATTGAGATATCCAAAATTATATTAATTTAAACATAAGCATTCAAAGATATTCAAGGGTACTCACAATTGAAATAGACAAAAAGTGAAGCATCAAATATTCTCATTACTTCAAATGAAAGTACATTGAAATGAAAACTTGTACATTGCATTAAAAGTAAATTACATCAAAAGAGACTACATCCAAAAAGATTACATGAAAGCTTAAAAATTTCTTCTAGTGATCCTATTCAAATGGTCTACAATTTGCTTCATCCCTTCGCATTGAATCCCAACATAGTCTTTTAGTTTATTATCAACAAAGGTGCAAGCAGATTGGATTTTATCTTTAAGCTCGGCGTTGCTTTGGGAGTAAGTCTCCGAGTCACCACAGATGTCCTTGAGTTCTTCAAAGATATTCTTTAAATTTTCACTTAAGGAACCTGTAGAGCTGACAGTGGACTCTATCAAGGCAACCCGATCACTAAGAGAATATAGTGCTTCTTTTAAGTTCATATACTTATCATTAAATTCATCTTTCAATCTCTTCTCTTGATCACTCAACTCAGACTTGAATAAAGATCGGAGTTGATCCAGCTGAGTATCAGAAAACTAGCAGATGAAACAGTAGAAGGCTGTGCAGGATCACAGTAGGAGCAGGGATAGGATCTGAAGTAGGAATAGGGATAGAATCTGGAATAGATGGATGCTGAGGTGGCTCCGGAGATGAATGTCTCAAGGAAGGTCTCGGTCCCTCTGCATCTAAGTCTCTATCTTCAGTATCAGTCTTTCTCTCCCAGCTTCCATTTTTCTTAATAAATCCCATGCGATGAATAGTAGCCAAAGTATAATAATCAGTATGCCTTAGATCCTTCTTTGGCTCATCATCACTAATCACAATCCCTTGGCTAAGAAATAACTGAGTCAATACCATGCCATAGGGTAAGCTCGATTTCCTTCTTCCCGCCACAGTCTGCAATATACCAAATCATCATCCTAGGCAGATTGAAGGGTTTCCCAGATACAATTGCATCCATGATAAAGATATCCCTTCTGAAACATAATCAAACCGGCCTGTTTTGGGAAATAAAATCCTGCTGCAAATATTGTGTAGAAGCCTTAACTCCAATGGCAATTGACTTGCAAGGACTTCCTCAAATCCCTCAAAATTCCAGGAGACCTATCTTCAGAAGCAAATGAAGAAGGTCCAGAAAGGTAACTTCAAAAGTCTAGAAAGGATGAAGAGTAATATTCAAACCGATTCCCTAACCTTGCTTACAAGGCCATCATTCCTCTAGACAAGTTCTTGTAAAATTCCTTTACCAAAGCAGGATACGTGGGCATCCAAAGAACAATATACTCAAGACCCATCTCTATAAGCTGCCTCCCAAGCATAAATCCCTCATTCTCAAACAACTCGAAATCCACTTCCTTCCTGTGGTTACAACTCTACTAGCTAGGAGGTCTACCTGAGGGTAGAGACAGTGGGAGCAGGATGCATCATCCGAAGAAGAAGCAGTCGAAGACTCCGGAGTCGGCTCGCGGACGGGTCGACGCACGGTTCTTTTCCTCTTCATCCCGGCGCGGCTACTGCTCGCTCCACGGGTTTTGGGGGCCATTGATTCAGGTGGAATGATTGGAGTGATTAATCGGAAGTATTTGGAAGATTTGGAGGGTTTGGGAGATTTTTGTAGAGAGAATCGAATGATTAGAAAAGATAGGAATGACGTCGAGTCGACTCGCGCATATCCTCGAGTCGGCTCGCCTAAATCACAGAGAAAAATCTCGAACTCGAGTCGACTCGCTCATACCAGGAGTCGGCTCCCAAGTTTCAGAGAAACTCGAGTCGACTCCGGTACACACCGAGTCGGCTCGGAGACCATTTCAGAACAAAAAATTGAAAATTTTCTGAATGTTTGAAATGATTCCGGATTTGATTTTGTGTATGATTCATAATCATTGAGTCTTGATAAATCATTTTGATATGAATTCTAGACACTATTTCCTTAAGATTTTGAGGAATTGAAAGAATTCTAGATGCATTTCCTTAAGTATTTCAAAATTTATTCAAAAGGATTACAAATTCCTAATTCTCCTCTAAGATATTCAAACCTTTCTTCACTTAGGGGTTTTGTTAAGATGTCAGCTAATTGTTCTTCAGTGTTTACATAATCTAAACAAATTTCATCATTAGCTACATGTTCTCTTATAAAATGATATCTAATTTCTATGTGTTTTGTCCTTGAGTGTTGAATTGGATTTTTCGTTAAATTGATTGCGCTAGTATTATCACATCTTATGGGTGTCTTATTAAGTTTGATACCATAGTCCTCAAGTTGTCGCTTAATCCATAGGATTTGCGCACAGCAACTTCCAGCTGCTACATATTCAGCTTCCGTAGTTGATAATGCAACTGAATTTTGNCCGACCTGGAGGGACAAGCCTGTCCCGCGAGGCGGTCACAACGGAGATCCTCCCAGATCTCGGCGAGCCCGGTCTCTCTCACGGTGACCTCCCACCATGATTCGACGCCGTCTCTGCGATCCTCTCGCCCAGCTCCTCCTCTGGCTGGCGAAGAGGAGATCCGTCGTCAGATCCAGGAAATGCGTCAGGAGCTGGACGCCGCCAAGCAGGCCCATCCGCCCCAGCCCAAGGCGGAGCAGGGCATCCCTTTCTCTAAGAGGATTATGGAGGAAGTGATTCCCTCCCATGTCAAGTTACCAGCCGTCGAGCCTTACCACGGCTCTTCTGACCCGGACGACCATCTTAGCAGCTTCCGGTCAATAATGATGTTCCACGGAGCATCTGATGCGGTCCTCTGCCGCCTTCCCCTCCACCCTCAGAGGATCCGCCCGAACTGGTTCAATGCTTTGAAGCCAGGTTCTATCGATTCATTTGACGAGCTGAGCCGCCTTTTTATTGGCCAGTTCGTCAGCAGCCGCCGCCACCGACGAAGATCTGACTCCCTCTCTGAAGTTAAGCAGAGAGAGGGGGAGTCCCTGAGAAATTATCTTGGCCGTTTTAATAAGGCCATGTTAGAGGTGGACCACCTTAATCATGAGGTGGCTATGTCTGCCCTGGCGGGGGAGTCTCGAAGGAGAGCGACTTCTACCTAGCTATGAAGGTCAGCTACCCCCCAGCCTCTCGGATATGATGGCCCTGGCGGACAAGTACGCTAGGGTCGAAGAATCGCGGAGAGTTGCCCGCGCTGAGCAGGCAAAGAAGAAGGAGCCCAAAGTCCCCGACAGGCACCGTCCCGCCCGCGACCAAGTCCGCCTCGCCGCCAGAGAGTCCCTCCGCTGCCGCCAAGGAATCGCTCCCGGAGCCCTCCCAGGCGATTCAACCACTACACTCCATTGACCGTGCCCCGGGCGCAAATCCTCATGGAATAGAGCGCCAGCTCCCCGGCCAATACCTCTCCGAGGGAACCCGACCCGAAGAGATCCACCAAGTACTGCCGCTACCATAGGGAGCACGGCCACGACATCGAAGAATGCTGGCAGCTGAAAAATGAAATCGAGAGACTGATCCAGCGGGGGCGACTGAATCAGTTCAGGAGGGCGCCCGAGCCACAACAACAAGGAGGTGACCGCCAGCCCGAACTTCAACAACCTCCTCCTCCACCGAATCCGCCCGTGATCGGCCGCATTAACATGATTGAGGAGGCCGGCGGATCGAGCCCCAGGGGCGACAGTGAAGGATCGGCGCCAAAGAAGGCACGGACGGGCGAGCTCTCCTTCTCCGATGATGATCTCCTAGGGATACAGCTTCCCCATGATGACGCACTAGTTGTATCCCTTAATTTGAATAACTATGATGTAAGCCGAATCCTAGTTGATAGTGGAAGTTCGGTAAATGTTTTGTACCTCGGTGTGTTTGCCAGGATGAAATTACTCATGGAAAACCTTCGAGCCGTGGATTCCACCTTGATGGGATTCACAGGCGACGTCGTCGTCCCGGAAGGGGTCGTCACCCTGACGGTCCGCGCGGGAACCTGGCCCCTTGTGACCATTGTCCAGACAGACTTCCTAGTAACCGACCTCAGATCCCCCTACAACGCAATATTCGGCAGGCCCGGTCTAATGTCCCTCAAGGCAGTTGTCTCCATCCCGCATCTATCCATGAAGTTTCCCACCGAGCTAGGAGTTGGAGTTGTTCGGGGAAGTCAGGCCATGGCTCGGCAGTGCTTTGTTACAAGCCTTCAGTCTAGAATGCCAGAAGTTGATGGGCTGGATGCTCGCGAGGACTTCGCCGAACAGCGGGAGAACCGGCAGAGGAATTGGAGGAGGTGCCATTGGATGAGGCTCGTCCCGACCGAACTATAAAGATCGGGTCGCTGCTCAAAGGAGAGCCTCGGCGCAGATTGATCAGGTTCCTCCGAGCAACGCTGACATCTTCGCCTGGTCCGCCTCCGACATGCCAGGGATCAGCCCCGAGGTTCTCGTCCATCATCTCAATGTGGACGAGATGCACAGGCCCGTCAAGCAGAAAAAGAGGAGCTTCGCCCGGAGCGACAAAAGGCCATTGAAGAAGAGGTAGACAAACTCATCAAGGCTAATTTCGTCCGGGAGGTAAATTATCCGAGCTGGCTATCAAACGTCGTCATGGTGAAGAAGTCGAACGGCAAATGGAGAATCTGCATCGACTTCACCGACCTCAACAAAGCCTGCCCGAAGGACAGCTTCCCCCTCCCTCGGATCGACCAGCTCGTGGACGCCACCTCAGGCCACCAGATGCTGTCATTCATGGACGCCTATTCAGGCTACAATCAGATCCGAATGGCCCCTGAGGATGAAGAAAAGACCGCCTTCATAACCGACCGAGGTACTTACTGTTACCGCGTTATGCCTTTTGGTCTTAAAAATGCAGGTGCCACCTACCAGAGGCTGGTCAACAAAGTATTCAAGGAGCAAATCGGCCGGAATATGGAGGTGTACGTGGACGACATGCTGGTCAAAAGCAAGGAGGCATCACAGCATGTCGAGGACCTCACAGAGAGCTTTGCAACGCTGCGCAAGTACGGGATGAGACTCAACCCGACCAAATGTGCCTTCGGTGTTAACTCCGGGAAGTTTCTCGGCTTCATGGTCTCCCAGCGAGGTATCGAAGCAACCCCCAGAAGATTCAAGCTCTCCAACAAATGGCGCCCCCGGCATCTGTCAAAGAGGTCCAGCGCCTAACCGGGAGGATAGCGGCCCTAACCGCTTTGTGGCGCGGTCGGCCGAGAGATGCCTCCCCTTCTTCAAAACTCTCCGATCGGCTAAAAACTTCCAGTGGACTCCTGAATGCCAAAGGTCATTTCAAGATCTCAAGAAGTACCTCGGCTCGCCCCCACTCCTCAGCAGTCCGGCCCCGGGCGAGACCCTATTCTTGTACCTGGCTGTTTCGGAGGGTGCGGTTTGTTCGGTGCTGGTCAAGGAAGAAGGCAAAGTCCAGAAGCCGATCTACTATGTCAGCAGGCTACTCCGCGATGCGGAGACAAGGTACAGCAGAATTGAGAAGATGGTGTTGGCCTTAATCACCTCAGTTCGGAAGCTGCGGCCGTACTTCCAAGCACATTCCGTGACGGTCCTGACCGACCAACCCATCAAGGCGGTAGTCCACCGTCCCGAGACGTCGGGGAGAATGACCAAGTGGGCCGTCGAGCTAAGCGAGCATGACATACATTTCAGCCTCGTCCAGCCATCAAAGCCCAGGTGCTAGCCGACTTCCTCCTCGAGTGTACCATCCCGGAGGACGGTTCTACCCCAGACTCCCCCGAAGAACCAAAAGCTGGAGCCCGGTGGCTCCTCCATGTCGACGGGTCATCTAATGCCCATCGCTCCGGTGCGGGCCTGGTTCTCACCAGTCCGGAGGGAATAACCTTCGAATATGGCGTCCGATTCTCCTTCCCGGCCTCCAACAACGAAGCCGAGTACGAAGCCCTGTTAGCCGGCCTCCGAATCGCCCGCAATCTGAAGGTGGAGAAGCTTAATGCCTTCACCGACTCTCAGCTGGTAGCCGGTCATGTACGAGGAGAGTTTGAAGCCCGGGAGCCGAACATGGTTCGATATCTCCAGGAGGTGCGGAGCCTGCTTCCCCATTTTGCCGAATTTGAAATCATTCAGATTCCCAGATCCGAGAATGCCCGCGCCGACCTACTCTCCCGATTGGCGACCGCGGAGTCAATGGATGCCGAGCAAAAGTTCCACCTGGAGACTCTGGAAAAGCCCAGCATCGCGGAAGCCGACCGAATAATGCAAGTTGAGGCCGAACCATCATGGTTCGACCCTATCCTCAAATATCTCAGAGAAGGGTCGCTTCCGTCCGACCGAAGAGAGGCTAGAAAGCTGAAGCTGCAGGCCACCCACTACGTGCTGATTGACAACCAGCTTTACAAACGGTCTTTTCCATGCCGCTGCTCAGATGCCTTCGCCCGTCCGAAGCAGATTATGCTCTGCGCGAAGTACATGAAGGGATTTGCGGCAACCATCTGGGAAGCCGGTCCCTATGCCACAAGGTGCTGCGACAAGGCTACTACTGGCCGACCATGCAAAAGGACGCGGACGACCTAGTCCGAGCCTGCGACCCTGCCAGAGGCACTCAAGCATCCAAAGGCTCCCTTCCGCCGAACTAGTTTCCATATCCTCCGCTTGGCCCTTTGCCAAATGGGGGATGGACATCCTCGGCCCATTCCCGCTTGCCACAGGACAGCGGAAATTTCTATTTGTCGCCATCGACTACTTCACCAAATGGGTCGAAGCGGAAGCAGTTGCACAAATAACCGAGGCACGGGCCAGAGATTTTGTATGGAGGTCCATCATCTGCCGATTCGGCCTCCCGCATACCATAATCACCGACAACGGTAAGCAGTTTGACAACTCTAAATTTCGCCAGTTCTGTGAGGAGCATGGAATCCGTCACCACCTCACCTCGGTCGGGCACCCACAAGCCAACGGAGCGGCCGAAGTGACCAACAGGACCCTCCTTCAGGGAATCAAAGCTCGCCTTCCAGAGCCCAAGGCAGGTGGGCGGAGGAGCTGCATCATGTCTTATGGGCCTACCGCACCACCCCGAGAATCCCGACAGGTGAAACCCCATTCCGAATGGCTTTCGGCACAGAGGCCGTTATCCCTGTGGAATAGGCCTCCCATCGTTGCGGGTGGAAAGCTACTCAGAGGAAGCTAGCAACGAACAGCTCCGCACCAACCTCGACCTGGTAGAGGAGATCAGAGAGAAGGCCCGGATCAGAATGGCCGCTTATCAACAAAGGGTAGCCCGTTATCACGCCTCCAGAGTCAAAGGGAAAGCCTTCCTGCCCGGCGACCTTGTCCTCCGAAAGGCCTCTGTTTCCAAACCGCTGGAACAAGGAAAGCTGGCGCCAAACTGGGAGGGCCCGTACCAAGTAGCGGAGATCATTGGACCGGGAACCTACAAGCTACAAGATTTGGATGGGAAATCCATTCCCCGGACGTGGAATTCGGACAATCTCCGAAAATATTATCAATAGGGTACGTCCTCTCCAAGTCTATTTTCATATGCCTCATTATATTTCCTGTCAGCACATTTTTCAATGCAAATCATTATGCACTACATTGCCAAAAGTTGCAAAAAGAAATAGATGCTGCTTACCAATCCTCGGCACGACCGAGCTACTTGTCTGGACAGGAATTCTCCGAACCTTGGCAGGGCCAAGTAAAATATTCTCCGAACCTCGGCTGGGTCGAGCAACAATTCTCCGAACCTTGGCAGGGCCAAGTAAATATTCTCCGAACCTCGGCTGGGCCGAGCAACAATTCTCCGAACCTTGGCAGGGCCAAGTAAAATATTCTCCGAACCTCGGCTGGCCGAGCACAAATTCTCCGAACCTTGGCAGGGCCAAGTAAAATATTCTCCGAACCTCGGCTGGGCCGAGGAACCTTGGAACCTTCAAGTATTCTCCGAACCTTGGCAGGGCCAAGTAAAATATTCTCCGAACCTCGGCTGGGCCGAGCAACAAATTCTCCGAACCTTGGCAGGGCCAAGTAAAATATTCTCCGAACCTCGGCTGGGCCGAGCAACAAATTCTCCGAACCTTGGCAGGGCCAAGTAAAATATTCTCCGAACCTCGGCTGGGCCGAGCAACAAATTCTCCAACCTTGGCAGGGCCAAGAACCTCGGCTGGGCCGAGCAACAATTCTCCGAACCTTGGCAGGGCCAAGTAAAATATTCTCCGAACCTCGGCTGGGCCGAGCAACAAATTCTCGAACCTTGGCAGGGCCAAGTAAAAATTCTCCGAACCTCGGCTGGGCCGAGCAACAAATTCTCCGAAAGGGCCAAGTAAAATATTCTCCGAACCTCGCTGGGCCGAGCAACAATTCTCCGAACCTTGGCAGGGCCAAGTAAAATATTCTCCGAACCTCGGCTGGGCCGAGCAACAATTCTCCGAACCTTGGCAGGGCCAAGTAAATATTCTCCGAACCTCGGCTGGGCCGAGCAACAAATTCTCCGAACCTTGGCAGGGCCAAGTAAAAATTCTCCGAACCTCGGCTGGCCGAGCGAACCTTGGCAGGGCCAAGTAAAATATTCTCCGAACCTCGGCCGAGCAACAATTCTCCGAACCTTGGCAGGGCCAAGTAAAATATTCTCCGAACCTCGGCTGGGCCGAGCAACAAATTCTCCGAACCTTGGCAGGGCCAAGTAAAACATTCCGAACCTCGGCTGGGCCGAGCAAAATTCTCGAACCTTGGCAGGGCCAAGTAAAACATTCTCGAACCTCGGCTGGGCCGAGCAACAATTCTCGAACCTTGGCAGGGCCAAGTAAAATATTCTCCGAACCTCGGCTGAGCAACAAATTCTCCGAACCTTGGCAGGGCCAAGTAAAACATTCTCCGAACCTCGGCTGGGCCGAGCAACAATTCCGAACCTTGGCAGGGCCAAGCGAAGCCGAGAATTCTCCGAACCTCGGCTAGGCCGAGCAACAATTCTCGAACCTTGGCAGGGCCAAGAAAATGTTCTCCGAACCTCAGCAAGGCGAGTAAAAATTCTTCAGGTTAAGACACCGGCTGAAAGCGAAGTGCGTAGGCCCCGATTAAAGCCGAAGGACTTCCAAATAGTCCCCGAAACTTCGTCCGGTTTAAAAAGAAGCACGCTGAGCAAAAACCGTCGACACACAAAGAAGGCGCCTTCGGCGAAACCCTTAAAGGGCCCATTAAGCCCCGCGTAATCGGCCAAAGCCCCGAACAGAGCCAGGGAATTCCCCCTGCTACTAAAATCTTTGGGTAACGCCCCTATAACCCGTCAAACAAAGCATCTATCTCGACGCGTGAACCAGTGGAGCCATGACTCCCCAACTATTATGCGACTGGCATGTTTAAAGCTAAAAACTCTTGAAAAAAAAGGTTACCTGAACAAAGCCTCTTTTCATTGATCGGGAAAAAGGGGTACAAAAAGAGACAAGAAAAGCAAAAACAGAAAGCAAAAGTAACGGAGGCCCTAAATCAAGGGTCGGAGTCGCTCCCAGAGGCCAGCAGATCCTCCAGCGCTCGGTGAGATCGGCAACCTGCTGGCGAAGTGATTCGATCTCCTCCCTCTGCCGGTCTACCACCCGGCGCAGGGCCTCCGCCTCCTTAGTCGACACGTCCATGTACTCCTCGACGACCCTTACGAGCTGCTGATTGCTCGCAAGGGTCGACGCCAGACCAACCCGTCGACAGTGATGGTGGGGCGCCCCCTCTCCGAATACAGCAAACCGTTGAGAGATGCACGCAACTCTTTCGAGGATCGCCCTTGAGAGGCCATGGTCTGACACTATTTCACGACCTAAACCGAGGGATGACTAAGACCACACCCCTCGGTCATATTTATACTTGTCAGGCAGGTATCTCAATCGGTCACGCCGTAGCTACCGACCTATGAGAACTTGCCACGTTGTCACCTTAATGACTGCAGAATCCAAGGCACCGCACCCCATCCCGAGTGAGATCGGTAAGTGCGGACTGACTGATCGGGAATCTCCCGAGCAGAATACTTTCCGATCTGCCGCCCCCCGTAATAAATGCTCACAGCACTTCCCAAGCTCCTTTTTCGGGAAGCGCAGAGGGAAGAGATCCGGCGTCTGGCCAATGACTTGTCCCCTCGGAAGGGTAACGTCATAAATAAAGGAGCGTGACAACATACCGCTCGTTCCGCCCAGGTGCCCCCTCACCAAGCGTCATAGAGACCTTACACTACGGCTCATAGTGGCAGCTAAGTCATTTCTCCGAGCCCTGAATCTTCGAACCTTGGCAGGCCAAGTAAAAATTCTCCGAACCTCGGCTGGGCCGAGCAACAAATTCTCCGAACCTTGGCAGGGCCAAGTAAAACTTCTCCGAACCTCGGCTGGGCCGAGCTAAAAATTCTCCGAACCTTGGCTGAGCTGAACAACAAGTTCTCCGAACCTTGGCAGGGCCAAGTAAACCTCTCCGAACCTCGGCTGGGCCGAGCTACAAGTTCTCCGAACCTTGGTGAAGCCAAGCACAAATTTTCTGAACTTCGGCAAAGCCGACCTGCAAGGATGCGAGCTCCGATAAGGACGAAGCACAAAATACCAAACTTCGGACCGAAGTAAGGAGCGTATTTCGCCGAATGATCCCTAAACTGTCGCTTGTGAACCTTGATTAGTTCGGATAGCGCGGGATCTTCGCCTAAGAACGAGCGAGGCACCCATGCCCAACAGCAACAATAAACTTGGCACAGAAGAAATAGAGATTGAGAAACAGAATAAAACTCTCTTTATTGCCGTCAAAATCGGTTACAAATGCCTGAAAGGCTTTACAAGAGCATTGAAATGCATAAAATAAAGACAAGTACAAAACTCGGGCAACTGCTCCAAAGCAGACCTGGGCGACCGTGGTGCTCCGGCATCCGACCGCCGAACCAGTTAAGCCGCATCCAGTCAGCTCGAGCTGATAATAGCCGGGCGACATGGACCAATCGTTGCGGCCAGCTTCAGTAAATAATGATATCTCGGTGACCCAACCGAGATTTGGGTGGCCATCCCAGACCACCCAACCGAGGGACCCCCCGGCGAGCAGATAGGGAGCCAGCGGACCCTGGCATCGGAACGCTCTCCCAAATCGAGTATGCACCGCCCCCACCTTGCCATGGCTCAAGGACAAGGCGTCGGTGGGCGGCACACTTTCACCCCCTCCCCATGTGGCAAAAGATTCCCCGGGCGGGCGAGCCCAGAATCCGAACCAGGGGAGGGGGAAATTCACTCAAACCATGGGGAGTCCGCGTGCACCCCTACCATACGTCTCCGAAGGGGAACCACAAAGGTCACACTGGAAGAGTATGTGTGCGCTCTCCGTGTGATCTCTGCGCCCTCCATGTGCGCTCTCCATATGATCTCCGGGACTCATCCCCTAAGGGCGAGCCATCCTTCGGCAGCTCCTTCATCGCCCCAACTATCCGGAGGCAAAAAGCTTGCAAGAGAAAAGCTCAGTCCTCCCACTCGCAACAACAGAGAAACGAGCATGATGAAAGCTCTAGTGGAAAAGAAACTTTTGGGGATGGCTTAGCACTACCCCACTTTCCCTTTTTATAGGCCAAGAATGGACCGGGAGCAATCACCAAGGCTATAAGCCCCGAGATTCAAACACCTGGCCCATACCTCCACGTGGCCTCCCAGGATGAAAGCGGCGCCCTAATGCGCGCCAAGCCCACCGCCTGAGTTATGACATATACGGAGATTTCCTCTTGATCCCGAATCGATCATTAAATGCAGAGGATCGTTCGCCGGCGTTACGGAAGCTGGCAGGTTCAGGAGATCGTCCTACGAAATAATGTCCTCCAATGGTAAACGGCTGCGTGCGCCACACACCAAAACGGCCTGCATGGGAAAAGAGCACCTTCCGGAAAGCTCTAGAGCAGCTTTGTGTTCCCCACAGCGTCGTATCATCAATTTGGTGAAATAAAAACCAATTTGCCTGCAGAATGGCAGGGCACTGGCAGGGTAACAAAATGAGCACGAAGGCTACGTAAACTGTTCTTTCAACGAAAAATAAAATGACCGAAGGAAGCGAAAAACGCTTCGGCAACCACCTTCATACGTCGGCCCTAGCCGACCTATTTTGCTCGTCGGCCCCAGCCGACCTACTTTGCTTGTCGGCCCTAGCCGATCTTTTTGCTCGTCGGCCCAGCCGACCTATTGTGTTCGTCGGCCCTAGCCGACCTACTTTGCTCGTCGGCCCTAGCCGACCTACCTTGCTCGTCAGGCCTAGCCGATCTATTCCGTCTATCGGCCCAAGCCGACCTACCCGACCAATCGGCCTTAACCGACCGTTTCATGCCTCGAGTTTTAACTAAGACTCAGAACGGGCCAGATCGCCTGCGGTTCGCGGTCAAGGCTATCGCCCCGCCTGGGCCAAGCCAATGTATCCCGGGACAAAGATGACCGAGCCACAAGTCGCTTGCAATTGAGGCAAGACCGGGCGGCAACAGGGCCATACAAGGAAAGACTCTTAAATGAAAATAGAAGGTTCATTCATTAAGGACACCATTCAGACTTTCAAAAACAAAATACAGGGGTGGCTCCTAAGAGCCAGGAACCACGTCAGTTTTGGAGGAGCCTTCGGTTACATCCACAGAGGTGCGACTAGATTCACCTTTTTCCAATACCTTCGCCCCTTCAGCGGCAGTTTGCAATCGTTCCTCAGAAGCCACGGCTTCGCTGGGACCCGGGGCGGCACCAGGATCGGTATCGGAGACGTCGACATTCATCCTCTTCTTCTCCTTCGGACTCACCATCATCGGGAGCTTCAGTATCCAGAAAAGAGAGATCCCATTCTGGATGCTCGCTGGATATCTTATCTTTACATTCTTCTATTCCAAGTTGGAAGGCGTCAACGCCGATAGCATCCTGCTTCCCCTTGAGTATGGCGAGCTGCATCTTAGCCTCAGCAGCCTGCTTCTCAGCCTCCACACTTGAGCCCGCAAAATGATGTTTTGCTCCTCAAACTCGCGGCCCGCGTCTCGAGTTCTGAGCTCTTATTGCGGTTGGACACGAGCTCACCTTGGAGAGCCCGAATCTCCAACTCTAACTTCGCCATCTGAAAAAAATCAAAGTCAGTCGGCATCACAAGAGACCAGTAGAAGAAGCTAAAAAGGGGGGAAAATGAGATCGTACCTCCTCCTCTCGTCTGGCCAACCTCTTGGCCAGCTCCTCAGCCTCACCCCTGGCTCTTGTCCTGTCAGCCCCGATCAGCTCAACTCTCTCCTGCAGATTATTAATCCTTAACTGTTTGGCTCCGACCTCCTCCCGGGCTTGGGATAACTCGTTGCTCACCCGAGCTATTGTCCCTTGGTGCCATTTAGCGCCCTCCTCAAGTGAGCAATTTCGCCGTCGCGCCGCTTCAACTTCTCCTCCACTTCGCCAAGCATTCTGGCCAGGCGCTTTCTTTCGTCGGCAGCTTCCCTTCCCAGCCGACCCAAGCTTTCACTATGTTCCCGCCGCATCGCCGCCACCTCCGCGGAATGTTTCGACTCAATTCTAGCCAGCTCCAAGCACGCGTTTCGTTCTTCGCCAGGAGTTCCTGCAACTCCTCCACTCTACGCTTTTGCTTGGACACTTCGGCCAGGGCGACCTGGTGTGCCGCCCTTATCCCCTTCAAACTTCTATCACTCATAGCCATAAGTTCTTCGAACTTCTCAGACACCTTCAATCGTGATTGGAGCTCGGCATTGTCTCTCCTGGCCTGAATGCTGGCCCCCGTCGCCAAACTCAAACGCCAGCATATCGCCCGAGAAAGCAAAACACTCTGCAGGATAAAAAGTGAATGAATGAGAGTTAAGTCAGCCAGAATGTATCCACTACCCAGAAATGGCAACTCACCCGCGAGGCATAGGCCCGAGTCATCCTCATCAGGGTCGTATTGTCGATATCGGGAAGGAGATGGACACTTTCAGCCACGCCTTGCTGACCGAACGCAGCATCAACCAACTCCAAATCTGCAAACTTGTCCGCCGAAGGATCTGCACCCGGATGCAAGGCCGACCTCATTAAGGCGGAAAACGCCTCCTCAACACCAGCGCTCGAACTACTGGGTTGACCACCTGGGCGACCTCCGTCTGAGAGGCCCCAACTTCCCAGCCTCTTCTATCAAGGCCCTAGCTTGGACTTCTTCAGATAATTCGGCTAGCCCAAGCGCCAGCCTCCCCAAAATCTTTTCGAGGGAGCTCCCAATGCGGGACTCCCACCTTGCTGCGTCCCCTCTCCGACGCACCTTTCCCGGTCACCACCATCTGCATCTCCTCCACAGGACCCCCGAGGCCTCAGCCCGGCCTACCACTTGCGCCTCCCCTGCAGGCTCCGCCGAAGCCTCTATCTGGCCCGCTTCCTGAACTACCGCGAGCGACCCGGCTTCACTACTACCAGACTCCCCTGCAGAGAGACCAAGAGGGAGCTCTCCCTGAACCTCCTCGGCTGCAGCTGTCCCCTCTCCCTCTCCTGCTGGAGCCAGTAGTGGTCCCGCGGAGACGGAGGGCCCTCAGAAACGACCGCTTCCGCCAGATCGCCGGTTCCTCTTTCATAGGGACGCGGTCAGACGAACCAACGGAGCCTCGTCTGAACTATCCGATATCTCCAACACGAGAGGGCAAGGGATCATAGCTGTTCTCCCTGGATCCTCCTCCCCCGGCGCTCCTGTCGTGACCGCTCCGGCGTCCGGCGGGCTTCTTGCGGAGGTATGAGCCCTTTTCTCAGGCCTACCACTGTCTGCGCCGCTGCTCTCCCCTGGGCGCTTTCCTCTCTTCCTCTTGGCGAGGCTCGACAATGCCGACCTCTTGGCTGAAAGAATGAAACACACACGATCAGATCCAAACACATTCGGGAAAACACACAGCGAAAAAGGTAAAAGGGAGGACTCACCTTGCGGGTCCTGGGAGCTGAGCCCGGCTGCGAAAAGGGCTCCCTCCGATAACAGGTCGTTGGCCGAAAACACTTGGCCATTGCGAAGGACGTCCAAATCCCTCTCCTCCTGCGCTGACAAAATTGGATGCGTTTCCGCATCCCTAACAAAGTTTCCCCATTTCCGAGGGAAGTCGGAACCAATGTTCCCCTCTGCTATAACAAACCGGCTCTTCCATCCCTTAATAGAGGACGGCTTATCCACAATAACGTTGAAGGACCTCCGGGGTCCAATGTAGGGCCACTCTGATTTCCTCCCAGGTATCAGATGGTAGCAAGCGCGGAAAAGGGGAAGAGTGGCGACAATTTGAATTTGATGGCACATTGAATAAATCCGATGATGCTCCGCCAACTGTTGGGGCCACCATCGCCGGGCAGATGTTATAGTGGGTCATTATTTCCTTCACCAAGGGATGGAGAGGGAAACGAAAGCCTGCCTTCAAGCTGTCTTCATAAATGAAGACCCCAGACTCCAGATCTCGCGAGACCCTATCTCCAGACTCCGGCCCGCAGAACGACATCTGAGGGCATGCCATACCATTGATGAATCCTTCCCAAATCCTCAGCGACGATCTCCGAAACCACGTCGTCGGGACTCATCGTCATCTTAACTGAGAAAAACTCCAGGCAAAACAACGGGTGTCGCAAAGGGCGAAAGGCGAAACTCTTCAAAAACAAAACGAAAGGATGCTGCAAACATGCATATATATAGTGCGGCTATCGCCTTGCTTCCCCGCTAAGGAAGCCGCCTTGAGAAGACGGGCGTCCCGCCCGAGGCGTCCGGAACCGCCTCGACAAACGCCGGATCGATCGGGATTCGCGACGTGGCGTATTCCCAACCGTCACTCGTGGGGGAGCCTTACCCCGAAGGCACGATGACCCTCGCATTAATTAGGGCATCATTGCAAGAGCTGTCTAAACCAAACTGTCCCATCCGGAACGTGCCACCTGGACTTATACTCCCTATGCCCGAACCTACGCTTCGAACTAGGGAGTGGAGGGCATGTGTTGGGGGGTAAAATCGTCATTGCCTCAATATCCGTGCGAGGAGGCTAAGACCAACCCCTCCGTAGCTCGGCCCTCCCGGGCTCCGTAGCTCGGTCCCGGGCTCCCGTAGCTCGGCCTCCCCGGGCTCCCGCAGCTCGGCCTTCCCGGGCCTCCGTAGCTCGGCCTCCCCGGGCTCCCGTAGCTCGGCCTTCCCGGGCCTCCGTAGCTCGGCCTTCCCGGGCTTCCGTAGCTCGGCCTCCTGGCTTCCATAGCTCGCTCTCCCGAACTTCCTGTAGTTCGTTTCCCCCGAGCCTCCATGACCCGGCTTCACTGAACGACCCACGATCCAATACCCACCTCCGCGGAACCTGACGCGGGAGAGCCTCAGCCTACTGTAACGGCACCCTAGCAAGGAATCATGCTGAGAAGTGGTCTAGAACCTATCAAGGCCACCTGAGACCTACACATCTACCAGATCTCAAGCCATCAAGGGGCTCTCCCAGCCGTCGATCCCCTAACAGACAAGATACGGATCCCAACAGCCCCACAACGGCCTGATTCGATCCACTCCCGTATCCTAACAACCTCTGAACCTTCCAGAAGGCGCTCAAGATCCAGGTGACAGTCTATAAATAGGACACTCCCAGATTCCCTTAGGTACGCACGCGCGCGCTCACACCCTCACTCCTCACTCTCCTGCTCTCAGCTCGTCGGTGCTCTTGCCCTCTAGAGCTCCCGATTGGCCCCCCGGAGAGGCCTCCCGGAGAGATCCACCTCCCATTATCTGGTTGATCGCCGATTCTTCTTCACTGACTTGAGCGTCGGAGGGTCTTCCACGGAGGGCCACCCCCAACGCCTCTCGCGCGAGGACTTTTGTGCAGGTCCATTCCCCTTTGGAGATCGACCGCATCCGAGTCAGAGGACGGATCCCGATGGTAACAAATTCATTTTCGTTTCAGTAAAATTTAGACGAACGCTAACGT
>UESW01004927.1:561591-616835 GCA_900491605.1 Calamus simplicifolius | reverse complement strand
GAATCTTTAGCATCAAGTTCCAAAAAGATTGATGATGAGGAAGATACAAACATTTGAAAACAATCTTGAAAAACTTAATATTGATGTATCTTCAGATCATGAACAAGAAGCTAAAGATAATGATTCACCTAAGGATGATGATATTAATACTAATCATAATGATATAGATCTACCAAGAGATTGGAGATACGCTTATAGTCATCCCAAGGAATTGATTATAGGTGATCCATCTCAAGGAATAAGAACTAGATCATCTATGAGAATATTAGTAATCATCTTGCATTTGTATCACAAATTGAACCTAAAACTATTGAAGAAGCTGAAAAAGATAATAATTGGATGTTAGCTATGCAAGAAGAATTAAATCAATTCACTAGAAATAATGTATGGACATTAGTAGAAAGACCTAAAGATCATTCTGTTATAGGATCAAAATGGGTTATTTAGAAATAAACTAGATGAAAATGGCATAGTAATTAGAAACAAAGCTAGATTAGTTGCAAAAGGATATAATCAAGAAGAAGGTATTGATTTTGATGAAACCTTTGCACCTGTAGCTAGATTAGAAGCCATTAGGCTATTACTTGCATTTGCATGTCACATGAACTTTAATTTATTTCAAATGGATGTCAAAAGTGCATTTTTAAATGGATTAATAAATGAAGAAGTATATGTAGAACAACCACCAGGTTTTGAAGATCATGAATTTTCAAATCACGTTTTTAAATTGCACAAAGCATTATATGGTTTGAAACAAGCACCTAGAGCTTGGTATGATAGACTAAGTAAATTTTGATTGAAAATGATTTTACAAGAGGAAATGTTGATAAAACATTATTTTTGAAAAGAAAAGATAAAGATTTACTTGTAGTTCAAATTTATGTTGATGACATTGTATTTGGTGCTACTAACAATCTTCTATGTCAAGAGTTTGCTAAGTTAATGCAGGGAGAATTTGAAATGAGCATGATGGGAGAACTCAATTTCTTCCTTGGACTCCAAATCAAACAAAGCAAAGAGGGAATCTTTATCAACCAAACAAAGTACACAAGAGAAATTCTAAAGAAGTTTGGTATGGAATCAATCAAACCCCTCGGAACACCAATGAGTCCTTCATGCAAGCTGGACAAAGATGAAGAAGGTAAGAAGGTTGATCAAAAATATTATCGAGGTATAATCGGATCCCTACTTTACTTAACTGCAAGTAGACCAGACATAATGTTTGCTGTTTGCTTATGTGCTAGATTTCAGTCTGAACCTAAAGAATCACATTTAATTGCTGTTAAAAGAATTCTTAGATACCTTAAGTGGAACAAAAAATGTAGGTTTATGGTATTCTAGAGACTCAACATTAAATCTGATTGCTTATTCTGATTCTGATTATGCTGGATGTAAGTTAGATAGAAAAAGCACAAGTGGTGCATGCCAATTCTTAGGAAGTAACTTAATCTCATGGTTTAGCAAAAAGCAAAATTCGGTTGCATTATCTACTGCTGAAGCAGAATATGTTGCAGCTGGAAGTTGCTGTGCTCAAATCCTATGGATTAAGAGACAACTTGAAGACTATGGTATCACACTTGATAAGACACCTATAAGATGTGATAATACAAGTGCAATCAATCTAACTAAAAATCCAATTCAACATTCAAGAACAAAACATATTGAAATTAGATATCACTTTATAAGAGAACATGTTGCCAATAATGAAATTTGTCTTGATTATGTGAATACTGAAGAACAATTGGCAGATATATTTACAAAACCCTTAAGTGAAGAGAGATTTTGTTATCTTAGAGGAGAATTAGGAGTTTGTGATCCTTTGGAATAATTTTCTGAAACTCTTAAGGACACTATCTAGATTTCATCAATTTCTTGAAAAATCTCGATATTCAATAAGGAAATCTATCTAGATCTTGATTCATTGTTTCCCCAATTGCTAAGGAACATTTATCTAGAATTTGATGATTAATTTGAATAGTTTCAGATCCTTGAAACTTGATTTTTTATCTCTGAAACTGTTAGAGTCGACTCTAACAGTTTGTGGAGTCGACACCTTGGTTTTGATGTTCTGTCTAAGCAATTAGAGCCGACTCCGGCTTCTGTAGAGCCGACTCTAATTCGAGCGCTGACAGACTTTCTGGTTCGGAGCCGACACCCAGTTTTCGGGAGTCGACTCTAGGTCGAACTAGGTCAAAAATAAAAAGGCGGAGTCGACCCCAAATCATTCCATCCGTCTCCCAAAACCCTCCAAGAGTTCCAAAGCCTTTCCAACTTCCCCAATCTTCTCAAACCTTTGATTACACATTCCAATCTTCTCAATGGCACCCAAGAGGCGCGGTTTCGTCGGTGGAGCGTCCGTTCCCACGAGGCGACGCACGATTCGGAGGCAACCCTCGCCATCCTCCTCTTCGGCCACTCAAGAAGATTCCCCTCCTTCACCCTCTTCACCCAAAGTAGATCAACTAGCCGGTAAGACTATCACAACTGGAAGGAAGGTCAACTTTGATTTCTTTGAGTCGGAGGGCTTCTCAATAGGAAGATGTTTAAAGAAATGGGGTGGGAAAAGATTTGTTCATTAGATATCCCCACTTATCCTGCCTAGTGAGAGATTTTACAATGATTTGAGTAGAGGAGAAGGCGGTTTAGTCAGTATTGTAAGAGGAACAAGAGTGTAATAACCGCTGAAATCCTTGGAAATTTGTTGGAAATGCCCACAATTGGTATTATGGAATATCAGCATGATGATAGAAGTGGTGCATTGTCAAGAATGTTAGGGAGGATGTAACCGAGTTTGAGGAAATCTTGCAAATCAATTAAATCTGGAGCTCAGGTTACTACACAACATATGTGGAAGAATTTTATTTCCCAAAATTGGTAGATTTGAGTACGTCTCGGAGCGAGACATTCTTTTGATGGATTGTATAATTACTGGAAAGCCAGTCAACCTAGCTGGCATGATGATTGGTTATATGGCAGAGGCTGCTACAAAGAAAAGATCTACACTGCCATATGGTATGGTTCTGACATTGATCTTTAGAAGCCAAGGTGTGCTTATTATGGATAATGAACCCCTAAGGAAATTAAGGCACACTGACTATTATAGTATTTCTACTATTCATCGGATGGGCTTCAAGAAGTTAAATGGTATATGGATGAAAGGAGGACGGAAGAAAGAGCTGAGAGAGATAGAGCTGAAGAGGCCAGAGTAGAAGATATCCCTGGACCATCCACTGCGGGACCATCAGTCCCTGATCCATTTATTGCGGGACCATCTACAGCTGGACCTTCAGAGGCCGGACCGAGCACAGTTCCCTCTCCTCCACATCAGTCTGTTACTGCTTCTGGGAGATTCTCTGATGAGCAGATTGGTCAGTTGAGAGCCTTGCTTGCTGAATATGATAGTCAGAGATCTCATGAGATTAATCAATTAAAAGAAGACTTCAATCAGCTAAAAGAAGAACTTAACTCGAGACTGGACATGATCTCCTTTTCCATAAGCAATTCTGTTGAATCCTTTGGTGCTGAACTTCACAAAATCTTTGAAAGGATGGAAGGCATTGCTGATGGCTCGGGATCTTATGTTCATGCAACTGGTCAACTGAAGAAGGACATTGACCTTGCAGTCTCACAGATTGAAGCTTGTCTTGAAAATTTTAAGAAATCTCAAAAAGATGATGTAATGGAAATCATAGGTCACTTGAAGAAAATTGTATTCAAACATATCTGACCTTGATTTTGATAGTTTGTATTTAGGAATTTTTGAATATCTAATGTATTTCATTTTGGAATGTACATGAATCAACTTATGTAATGTTCTTACTTATGAAATGCAATTACACATTTTCAAATCTGTCTATGATTGACTGCTTGAATCCCTATGTCTTATTGAACCAATAATTTTTCTCTAATAACTTTCTTTATCTAATACTCTCCTTATTGCTGATAACAAAAAAGGGGGAGAGATGGTTGAATATGCAAAAAAAAAGACTTGAAATTTTAATGAGAGATGGTTGAATATGCAAAAAGAAAGAAAGAAAGGGGGAGAAATGATTGTTTATGCAAAAAGAAAGAGACTTGAAATTTTGATTAGTTCAATTAAAATTCAATTTTATATATAGGGGGAGCTATTCAATGCAGGGGGAGCTTAACAACAAGCTTAATTGCAATTTTCTGTACATTTAGTTTAAATGTTCATAATTGATGGCTTATATAGAACTCATGCATAATTTTAAAAGTTCACTTTGAATATTGGCATCAAATCCTTCATTAAAATGTTTTAAGCTTTAAAATGACTATAATCTTTAGTTCGAATGAATTTTTTGAATGCATATACTCAAAGTTTTTGTTATCATCAAAAAGGGGGAGATTGTTGACCCAATTGATGATTTTGATGATTAACAAAACTATTTGAGTATAACAATTGAAGGCTCTAATGATTTTGATTAAGTTTTTCAGATTATAAGTCGATTGAATGATCAAAATCAGGAGTTAAATCGTGTTCTGGATCGAATCTAATGTCTAGGTAAGATTGCAGACATTAGAGTCGACTCCGAGAATCACAGAGCCGACTCCAGAATCTGGCACGGAAGTTAGAGTCGACTCCGAGACTGTTAGAGCCGACTCTCACAGAAAAACAGAACGTTGATTTTTCTGGCCCCGACTTAGAGTCGACTCCGGGTCTGTTAGAGTCGACTCCAGAAAAGTTTCTTGTCGACCCCAGAAAAGTCAGAGACGACTCCAGAATTAACGGATTAAAGTGTTTCGAGTTAGAGCCGACTCCAGAAAAGTTAGAGTCGACTCCAACCCACCTGGAACGAAAAATCAAATTGCCAGATCAGCTCTAACGGTAATATTTCTATTTTACCTTATTTCTAACGGATATATTTTGTTACAAGGTACACTCCAACGGATAGTTTTCTTCCAAAAATGGCTTGAAAGAAATCTATAAAAAGGGAAGACTATCATTCAAAAAAAAAAAGAGAAAACGGAAAAAAAAGAGAAAATCGGAAATAGAGAAATCCCAATTCAAAAATCCGAAAAAGAGAGAGCCTGAATCTCAAGAGAAAAACCTTCTAGCTCAAATCCACTCCACTCCAAAAAGCTCAAGAGGAATCCAAGGCATTCAAATCAAAGTTTTGGTGGATTTCCCAAATTGGAGAAAGAGGATCAGTTTCTTGCTTTTCAACCTTCTCAACTGCTTCAACTGTGAAGAATCGGAGCTGAGGCTTGATTCAATCCAGCAAGGAGAAGAAGAAAAGAAGAAAAGCTCAAAAGCCAACCAACTACAAATCAGGCTTTTCTAAACCTTGTTCTTTATTTGATTATTTGCTCATTGAGGAGCTGTGTACTTGAAAAACATATTTCTTTGTTTGTATCTAGTTCAATCTGGGGGATTGAACTAGTGGAGGTAGTCTTACCTCGGTACAAGCTTGGTATAGCTTGTGTTAGGGTTTTTGTGCTGGTGAGCCCGGAAAACCGGCTGGGTTCGTTGTGATCCCGGAAAACAACAAGTTTGAGTTGTGAGCTTGTAAAACAACTCGGCTGTAATCAAGGAAGATTATAGTGTGGACCCAAGTGAATCTTGGGAGTGGACGTAGGTGTTGGATACACCGAACCACTATAAAATCTTTGTGTTTGCCGTGTCTCCTTTATCTCTATCTCTATCTCTATCTTATTGATTGTATTTTGTATTTGCATCTGCATTAACTTTCACTCACACTAAGCAAACAAATATTTCAAAAGGTTTAAATTTTTTAAGAACCCAATTCATCCCCCCCCCCCCCCCCTCTTGGGTTATCATCTGGGCCACACAAACCTTCTATAATAGCCGGTGAGTCCCAAAAATCCCCTTAATGCAGTGATATTGGAAGGTCGTGACCAATCCACCATAGTTTCTATCTTCTTGTTATCAACCTTCACCCCATTTCCAGAAATGATATGTCCAAGATACTCCAACTCTTCTTGAACAAACTCATATTTTGCTAACTTGACGAAGAAATGGTGCTCCTCCAACAATCCAAGCACCGTCTCCAAATGACCAACATGTTCTTCCATAAACTTGGAGTATATAAGAATGTCATCAAAAAATACTAGCACAAATTTGTGCAAGAAAGGCTTGAATACCTCATTCATGGCGGCTTGAAATGTGGAGGAAGCGTTCACAACCCAAATGGCATGACAAGGTATTCATAGTGTTCCGAATGTGTTCTGAAAGCCGTTTTGTGCACATCATCTTTCTTCATTCTGATTTGATAGTACCCCGCTCTCAAATTCAATTTGGTGAAGACCACCGCACCATGTAACTCATCCAACATCTCATTCACTGTGGGAATGGGAAAACGGTCCTTCACTGTAGCTTCATTTAGGGCCCTATAGTCGGTGCAAAACCTTCATGAACCATCCTTCTTTTTACCAACAACACCGGTGAAGAGAAGGGACTAGTACTGGGTCGAATCAACCCTTGGTTCAGCATTTCTTCCACTTGTCGCTCTATTTCTCCTTTCTGAAAATGGGCATAACATAAAGGGAACATTCACAGGTCTTGTCTCATCCCGTAGAACAATTCGATGATCAAAGGACCTACTTGGTGGCAACCCATTTGGTAGCTCCAAAACATTTTTGTTCTCTTCAATCACACGCCTTATTGAAGTAGGTAGTTGCCGCAATTTTTTGCTTCACCCTCTTCACCTTGCTTCCCATCATCCCGTGCTTGATTGGTATTTGCTAGTACAATGGCAAAACAACATGCACTACTCCGGTATAATTTTTTCATCATATTTGCTTCACATTGCTGAATTTCTTTGGAGATTAGTGCTTCCAAACCCTCTTTTTGCCACCAAATTTGAATTCCATTGTCATAGACCCATAGTCGGTCAACACCCTTCCAATACTCTTCAACCAAGCACTTTCAAGTACTATATCTAAGCCCACAATAGTGATGACATACAGATCCGTAACAATCTTAACACCTTGAACATTGATCTTCACATCCCGCACCACCTCATCACACTTCAGCTTTTCCCCATTGGCAACCTTTACCTCAAATGGTTCAACCGCTACTCCCCGGAGTCAATCCTCTTGATAATGTCAGCATTAACAAAGTTGTGGGATGACCCACTATCCACCAACAAAGTCACTTCATATTTTTCAATCCACGCCCTGAGCCGCATAGTGGATGGTGCTTTTACCCCTGACATAGCATGAAGAGACAACTCCGCTTCCTCTCCCTCCAATGCCACTCCATGGCCCACTTTATCTTCGGATTCACCATTGGAATTTTCAGTACCTTCATCATCGCTATCATCCACAATCATGAACACTTCGCCCGTCTTGCACTTATGTTCCTTAACTTTTTTCCACACTTGAAACACAACCCCTTCTTTATACGTTCTTGTACCTCACCATTGGATAGTTTTGTTACCTCATTTTTGCCTTTGGTGGGTTCTTCCAAAATTTCTTTTCCTTTCCATGGTGCTTTGGATGACTTTCCAACTTGTCCATCCTTGCCTTGACGTTTTTTAGCATAGTAGCTATCTTCCAAAATTTCCACCATCTTCATTGCCTCTTGTAGATGCCTTGGTTGTTTCAATTTGAGTTCCTAGCCAACCATGGTTTCAGTCCTTCAAGAAAAGCCCCCATAAGTGCCTCTTCCGATCAACCCCTCATCAACGTTTGGAGCCGTCTAAACTCTTCAATGTAACTTTGCACCTTCCCTTCTTGTTTCAGTTTGGCTAATTGCCCATGATTTACCACCAGGGATGGTCCCCAATGTTCCATGAATTCATGTTCAAAGGCCGTCCAACCAAGTCTCCTTCCTTCTTGTTCAAATCTGAATTTGAGCCACCGCCACCATTTACTAGCCTTCCCATCCATGAAGAAATAAGCCACATCTACCCTCTCATCTCTGGACACCTCATACACATGAAAATAGTTGGGCTTTGTCCAACCACTCATGAGGATCTCCACCATCAAAGCGAGGAAAATCAATGTTTGGTTTTCTTGGTTTCTGATTATGGTAACTCCCCTCCCTTCTATCGTGTCCATCTCTATTCCCATGCCATCCATGTCTCCTTCATGGCCCATAGTGATGCCCATGACCAACGGCCCTCCTCCTACGCAATGGCTGCCCATCATCAGAAGCCTCGCTGTCCTCTTCCTAGGAGTCCCAATCATTCTGCCCACGCCTATGGTAAGAATCTCGTGAATATGCTGAATTATCAAGCCATCTCTCCACTGCAATTCCTCTGCCTTCAACTCTGCTCCCCGCCTTCTTTCTTCCCATTCTGGCTCCTCCTCATGCTTGATCTTTTCGAATCAGAGTCACCATAAGATGCATGTCTTTTATCTGCATGTCTCCTAATAGGTCCAGAATTGTTGGACCGTCCATCCCTTCTCTTCTCCCCATCATGTTCCACACTTCTTCGCTCCATGCGCTCCCTTCTCTCCGTGGTATTAAGGGAGAGTTGATTAATAGCGGCCTTCATTTCAGCTAATGCTGCCATAATTTTTTTTTGGTTCTCTTCCAATGCTTCGAACCTCGCTCGGTTAGAGCCCTGTGTTGCTTCCCGCTCCATGACTTCCCACAACCAAAAGAGGTACCTTGAGTCCCCCGCTGCGATGTAATCTCAATGAAAGCACCAAATTTGTTGAGTTCCCTCACTTGGGCTCCACAACAATAGGTTCAACAACCTCCAACCTCACAAAATCTGGTTCAGAAATTTGATCAAACACCTGGAGTGCACCCAGAATTTGTCCCCTTTGTGAGTGAAGATTTAGTCCTTCGATCCTTGCCACTGTTTTTAGATGTTGTTCGGGAGGTGGAAGAAAGCTTCTGACCACACCAATGATTATCCTTGGTTCCTTGCACACTTCACATAAATTTGAGAGGGTTTCCATATCAAGATCAAGCACAAAATGAGATCCAACATGAACAAACCAGATTTGACAACAAAAGAATACCACGTCAATAACCAACAAATCCCACCTATTACAAGCCTCCAAAACAAAGAAAAATACAGCAGTAAAAGAAGATGATAGATAGATGAGATCTCCCCACTACAACCCGTGGTTTGATCTCTCTAGCTCGGGAATAAACCTACCCCCTTGCCAGCCCAAGTAGACACCGTATTGATACGCCGCTACCGATCTCAAGCTCGCCAATGAAGACAAACTCAAGCCACCACAAGCACTCTCAAAGAGCTCCCAAAATGTCCAAGATAAAAAACCCTAGCTCATCCACACATCCTTTTTATATGGACTCCCACAATGACCAAAATATCCATGACCTAACAAAACCAAACAAACATAACAAAAGACCCATATCAACATGACAAAAGACAAGATAAGATAATATGAAAGACATTATAAGGATCAACTAGTAGCATAAGTGAGTCCAATATGCTTCCTCCCGCTTTGTCCGAATTCGTGCACTCCTACGCCTTAGCGCTTCACCAGAAGACTATTCTTAAGTATTTATAAAATACTAAGGACCAATGGCTAATTTATGGAGAACCTGACTTAAAATTGTGGGGTATACTGACTCTAGTTTTCAGTCAGATAGGGATAACATCAAGAGTATATCAGAATTTATTTTTACCCTAAATGGAGGAGCGATCTGCTGAAAACGTTTCAAGCAGCACACTGTGACGATTCAGTATGCAAAGCGAAATATATTGCGGCATCGGATGCAGCAAATGAAGTTGTATGGTTGTGAAAGTTTCTAAGAGAACTAGGAGTGACACCTTCTCTGTATGGTCCTATTTCGGTGTACTGTGACAACACCGAAGCCATTGCTTAAGCCAAAGAGCCGAAGTCCCATCAACGCACCAAACATATTCTGTGTTGTTATCACTTTGTGCGAGAAATCATGGAGCGAGGTAACATCGACCTTTAGAAGATTGATGGAAAGGAGAACCTAGTCGATCCATTCACTAAAGCTCTTGGAATCAAAGAATTTGATGACCATAAATGGAAGATGGGTATTAGATACTATTCTGAGTGACTTTAGTCCAAGTGGGAGTTGTTGAAAATTGTGTTCTAAAGCCAATCAACTAATATGTAGATGATTGTGCAAATTATAAATATATACAAATTATTAATTAATAAAATATTTATTTGACAGTTCATCATATCGCACGCATCTTTCTGAAATAAATTCTTTTGTGATGGAGTCCTTAGAACCATAATCTATTCAATAAAGAGAGGGTTTATCGAGTGGTTCTTAAAATAGTCGCGACCAAATGATATATAGTTATAGGATAACTATGTATCAAGTAAAGGTCGTTGTATGTCATATGGATTGGTTATCCTTTTTACCAAGGAGTGTGGTGATACTGGTATGACATGCAAGTAAGGTGTATAACATCTCACTGAACGTGACCAATCTGTGGAACACTCTTCTGCCAAGATGTGTTCATGAAGGGATATGGATATAAGTGTCCCTCTGACCTGAGATCACCATGGTAGCTTACAAGCAACCTACTGTACTTTGGTGACGGATTACCTGAATTTTTAATCCAGTGACAGAAGGTTTTTAGGTGCAATAAAGTACTTGTGGAGCAGTGGGTGAATCAAGATGGGATTGACCCCGCCAAATAGTTTGGAGTAAATGTCTCACTATGTTTCAATTTAGCAAAACCTTGGCCAAGGTAGTCCTTATGAGGAGTCACATGACTTGTGAAGATTGAGACACTTTATGGATGAGCTAATTAAGGGTTGGTAGTTAAAACCTAAGTCATCTTGAGCATTGAGGGTCAAAGGGATGAATTATATGGTAACCATATGCGAGAGGTTCTTGATTGTTGCTCTGCAACCTTTGGCCTATCCGGACGTCGGATGTCATTGCTAGATGGCGACTTCGATTAGTATTGAAAATGTTCAGTGCTACCGGCTTAGTGTTCGAACCTATGGGGTCATACACCATAGGGGATTCTACCTGACTGGATGATTGAGAAGCTAAATGTTAGTAAATTAATTGAAGGATTAAATTGGCAATACGATTGCTGGCTAGCTCAATTTGATTGAGCTATGAATATCTGGGTCAAATCAAATAGGATTTGGTTTGGGCTCAAATTTAGGTAAGCCTAATGTTAAATCCTTACCCGTTTAAATTCGAATTATGAATTTAAATTTCAAACTAATTTTAATTTCAAGTTTGAAGATAGAATTTTGAATTCAAAATATTAAGTTTGAATTTAAAATGGATGTTAATGACCTCTCCTAATTACCCCTCATTCCTTAACTCTAACCTTTTTGGTTTTTAACTGAAAAATGAGATAAAGAGTTTCTTTCTTAACTCCTTTTCGGTTTTTAACTGAAAATGAAGATGAAGGGTTCTTCATTATCTTTAAGAAACGTTGGAAAAGGAAAAGACAAGAAGATGAGAAGTTTTTAGGGTGAAAGGGATTCTAGCTATAAAGCCTGGGAAAAAATATTTTCTAGCACCTTAGTGTTGTAAAGAAGAAATCTCATCGTCGAAGCCTAGGAGAGGAGCTAGCACTCCGAAGAGGCTGGTCAGGACCAGAGCTCCGGTGTGGATCACCTGTAGAGGCTATATACCTTTGTGTGGCTTGCAGAAGTACTACCTACCACCGTCTTTTATTGCTGCGAGAGTTGTTAAGCATCCAAAGGTAAAAGATTCAATATTACTGGTAACTTAGATAAGATCTAAGGCACTAGGCCACAAACATAGATATGATCTATGTTATTTATATTACATAGATTTGATCTGTGTACGTTATTTATATTTACATAGATTTGATCTATGTACTTTTCTGTTATACCTTTATATATAATTTAATATATTAATCCTGTTGTAGGCTGATATTTGATTAGATCAATATCTTATTGCTTCCATTGCGTATTTATTTTAGAAAATTTTAAAATGCATATCTCTTGCCTATAAATGTTATTCTAACAATCCCATGTACCATTCTTTTTAATCATTTTAATTTCATCTTTCATTTTAGAAATCCACTCTTCATGCTATGAAGCTTCATAAAAATTTTTTGGTTCAAGTACAGCTAAACTGCATCTTTCATGAAGTTCTTGAATTGATTTAGTTTTTCTGATAGGTGATTCGGAAGAAGAAGATTGGCCTTTTGGTGAAGAAAAATCAGTACTGGATGAACCAAAATATGGAACTGCATCATCAGAATTTGAATTGCTTGCTTCTCCATCATCTTTATCATGAGGTTGAGGCTGAAAAAATTGATATGAAATAGTAGAATCAGATTTTAGATCAACTTGGGACTCATCCCAATTCCATACGGCATATTCATCAAATTTTACATCACAACTGATCACAATCTTTTGAGTTTTTAAATTAAAAATTATGTACCCTTTTGATTGAGTACTATAACCAATAAAAATTCCTTTCTCTACTTTTTCCTCCAATTTATGCCTTTTTTTTCATATGGCGCATGAACATAACATAAGGAACCAAACACCCTTAAATGTTTGATAGATGGTTTGTGATTGCTCCAAGCTTCCAATGGAGTCATACCCTTGATAGATCTTGTAGACAACCTATTCAACAAATATACAGCTGTGTTAACAGCTTTTGCCCATAATTTCATACGCATATTCTTTTCAAATAATAAACTTCTGGACATCTCCATCACGATTCTATTCTTTCTTTCAGAAACTCCATTTTGTTCAGAAGTATAACCAACAGTGAGTTGATGTTGAACCCCTTCATTTTCGCATAATTGCTCAAATTCAGATGAAGTATATTCTTTGCCTCTGTCAGATTTGAGAGTTTTAATTTTGCTGCTACTTTGAGTCTTCACAAGACTTTTAAATTTTTTGAACATAGTAAACACATCATTTTTGTCTGAGAAAATAGACCCATGTTATTCTAGTAAAATCATCAATGAAAGAATAAAATAATTATTTTGGCTGAGAGAAGATATCCTCATGGGACCACAGGTATCAGTATGCACCAACTCTAATTTTCTTTGGCCCTCATGGGAAATGATTGCCGATGCAATTTTTCTTGTTGACAAGATTCACAAACATCATCACAGATATGAATGGGAGGCAAATTCTTCACCATCTCATGATCATGAAAAAACTTCAAAGCATTTAGATGAAAGTGACCATATCGCTTATGTTATAACCAAGTGTCATCAATCTTAACTTTCAAAACATCAAAAGAATTCTTCCATGTAAAAGAAAAACTTTTGTCTTCATAACAACTTTAGCAATTTCTTTTTTTGAAGAATCATAAATGGCATAGTAATTATCTTCAAATACAACACGGTACCCATGCAAAATCATTTGAGATACACTCAATAAATTATGATCAAGTTCAGGCATAAGCAAAACATCGTTAATGAATTTAGTACCATTCTTGGTAGAAACAGCAATAGTTCCCATACCAGAAGATTTGGCATTAGTTTCGTTGCCCATTCTCACGGAGACATTGATTGAATCATCTAGCTTCTAGAACAATTTAGGATTGTTGGTCATGTGATTAGTGCATCCACTGTCAATAAACCATGCTTCTTTACTGTCAGTTTGAGAAGATAATCCTACTGCAAATAGGTGACTGTATTCTACCTTGGATTCAGAAATATTAGCTGCTTCCTAAGCTTGAACTGCTGAGAACTTTACCCTTGTTTCAACCTGCAGAATTTCTCAACATGGCCAAATTTTTTATAGTGTCTACATTGCATTTGAGACTTGTCTTTATACCAACAATCTCTCTCTAAATGATTGTTCATCTTACAGATACTACATAAATGAAAATTTTCCTTTTTATCTGCATCTTTATCACTTACAGCACCTGTTTTCACCAAAATTTTTATCTGTTAGTTGTTACCCCCTTTAGAGATAGAATATTTAAATTTATGCTTTGATTGAAATGCCCCTTCAGATGAATTTTCATTTCTTCTACTAATTCTTTCCTCATGTGCTTGCAAAGCACCAATTAATTCAGTCACAGACAGCTTAGTAATATCTTTAGATTGCTCTATTGATGAAACAATAGAATCAAATATAGCAGGCAGAGTAATTAACATTTTCTCAACAATACACTGATCTTTAATATCATCACCATACAATTTCATCTTATATTAGTAACTTCTACAATTCTAGAAGAATAATTATCAACAGATTCAGAACCAAACATCTTCATATTTTCAAATTCTCTTCTCAAAGTTTGATGAGTCTTACCTTCTCTATGCCTTGAAATTCTTCTTTGAGAGAAAACCAAGCTTTCCTGGCTATAGAAGCATTCATTATAGTTGAAAAAATTTTATTTGTCATCGCAGATTGCAAGAAGAAGAGAGCTTTGGCATTTTCAATCGGAGCTTCATACCCATTTTCAACAATTTTTCACAAATCATTTGCCATTAAGAAAGCCTTCATTTTGATTGCTCAGAAATCATAGTTCTCACCAGAGAAAAACGGAAAATTTGAAGAAGCCATGAAAAATAAACTCCCTTGTTGTAACTTTTTCATGGCCCCATAAAAAAATAATGTTACCAATTGTGAGTTTAGAAAAATAAGTAGAAAACATGACATAAGATGCAGAAACATGAAAGAAGCACTCACACCACATAAACTTGTATTTCTCACATATATCATCTGAGTTCTGTTACATAGTCTTCTAAAGATAAGAGAGAAATACATACGTTTCATATCCCTGAATGACTTTATTAATTCTAAGAGATAAATAGAACATACAGGCTCATTGAAAATAAAAAATATTTAAAAAGACATAACTTCCCAAGAAAAAGGATCAATTCCCAACAATACTTGTACACATCCTACATTCTCTCTCATCCTTTCTAGCCACCATACTTCCACATAGCCCATATTAGCATCAACGTACATTACCAATATCATACATTTGTTTAACGTGTTTCATAGAGTTTCTCATCAAGGCGTGGGGTGAGCAAGATCTCCAATGGCAAACACCAGCAGTCATCAGCCATCTCCAGAGGTCCGCCACCTAGAGTCTTCAGCTCGAACCCCTGGATCAGCCGAGCAAGGGTGAGGTGCATCACTTGGAGAGCAAAGGAGATGCCGGGGCACGACCGCCGGCCGGTCCCGAAGGGGATGAACTCAAAATGCTGGCCTCTGACATCAACGCCGGCATGCCTCCCAGATAGGAATCTCTCTGGCCTAAATTCATCAGGCTGGGACCAGACATCTGGATCTCGCTGCAACTTCCACACATTGACGAGCAAGCGCGTGCCGGCGGAGACGTGGTAGCCGGCTATCCGACAGTCTTCCATGGCTTCGTGGGGCACCAGCAGCTGGGCAGTTGGGCGTAGACGTAGCTGCTCCTTGACAATGGCCTGGAGGTAGACCAAGTTCTTGATATCAGATTCATCCACGAACCGACCCTTGCCAACGACGGCATCCATCTCTTCTTGGGCTTTCTTCAGCACCTGGGGATTGCTGATCAAGAGTGCCAAGGTCTGCGCTAGCGAGTTGGTGGTGGTGTCCGTTCCGCCCATAATAAGAGCCTTCCACCAAAACAATACACAACCGTTCATTGGGAGAAAAAAAAAAACAACTCACGTACGTACGTACGTATACGTACATAATAATGTTCTTTAATTTTTTATACATACATACTAATGTTATGAGTGCTCATTATGTTGGAATTTAGACTTATGCTCATCCGATTGGTTTTGGGTTCAAAATCCTGAAACCAACCCTTATAAGTTTGGTTCTCAAGATTTAAGGGTTGATTCCTTCATTTTGATTCAAAAATTAATCATAATTTTTATAAAAAAATAAAATATTTTTAAAAATTAAATTTGAAATCTTAAATATATCTCATAAGTCCCATGCCATTCCTACTAACAATATTTAGTGTTAGTTTGATCAACAAATTATATATATTTTTTAATTAACATAACTAAGGGGAAATAAAAGCTATTAGGTATTAGACAAGTGTCATGGAAAGAAAAGAAAAAAATAAGATAATATTTATTCACATTTTAAGTTTTTTTAGCATTTTTACGATAGATTTGAGCCTTTCATCCAACCTTCATAAAAAAAAAACTTTAATATATTAAAAGTAATAATAATAAAAAATCCAATGTTAAAAAGGAAAGAAAAATAAATTCTATATATTCTAAAACTAATTCAGAATTGATTTGATTGAATTGATTTTGAATTGACTACAACATATATAAGATTAGTTCGAAGTATAAAATTCTAGAGTTTTTCTTGATTAGATCATTTCTTAATTTTGGCTAGGAACCTATCCAATTCAATTTATCCTCGCCTCTACATGGATAGATATAATTTTTAACTGTAGTTACTTTTTACAATTATTTTCTTTTATTATGTGTAGTTATTTCTCACTACGTACATAATTATCTTTATATTATTCAGTCATATAATAAACACAAGACAAGTGTGCATTATATTAAGCGGCTTAATATTAAAATTCAGTACACCGATCGAGGAGGCAGCTTGACACCGGCGACTCCTAAGTTTTTAAGCCTGGACTTGCTCTCTTTTTATTAAAAATAATAATAAAAATAATTTAAAAAAAATTTAACGGGTGCAGCAGGCATATCTATAACATACCAGCGAGGTAGCTTTGATGACGGTGTCGACGTGAAATTCCGGGAGCTCAGCACCTTCCGTGATCGATAGCATCACATCCATGAAGTCATGGGCACCACCGGCGGCGGCCATGCCAGAGAGCCGTCTCCGCCGCCGGTGCTCCTCGAGCAATCCAGCCATGACGGAATCCACTTCTCGCGCAGTAGATCTCATCGCACGCTCGTGTCCCTTCCAGTCCATCCACCTGAGGAAAGGGAACATATCGGATGCCACGAAGGTGTTCAGAAAATCGAACATCTCGCCGACCCCCTTCCGAAATCGCGACGCTTCTTCCGATCCGGCGCCGGAGCCGAAGTAACGCTTTCCGGCCACAATTTTAACCACTACGTTGTAGGCCAAATCACCCAGCCATCGTTTCATCTCCACCCTCACCGGGCTAATTCGATCGTTCTTAACCCACGACTCATGCAGCTCTCTCATGGACGTATCCACCTCCGAAGCCCGAACATGCCTCAATGCCTCGAGACGAGCGTTCGAGAGAAGCTCCTGCATGGCGATCTTGCGGATCGTCCGCCAGTAGGAGCCGTAGAACGCGACGCCGAACATGGCGTAGTTGTAGCCCAAATGCTTGCCCCAGGCATTGCTGGGGCGCGTAGCGAACACTTTGTCGTTGGTGTTGAGGCACTCCTTGGCCGCCTCCCAGCCGCTGACGATGAGCGCGCGGCGCAAGCCGAGGCGGAGCGTGAACACTGGGCCATACTCATCGGCCATTTCCCCGAGCACGTAGGCGAGAGGCTTTCGACTACTCCTGAGAAGGCGAAGGTGGCCGATTATGGGCAGGGCTCCAGATGGTTGGGGGGGCTCCTTAGCTTTCTTGCTCCTCCTAAGTCTTGCAATCCATAGGTAGGATAAGAACACGAAGGCAACGAGTGTGGCAACGTTTCGCAGCTCAAGGATAAAATCCATAGGTATCCAGCTGCTGGTAGTCTGCACATGAGAGAGAAGTCTCTGGCTAAGAACACCTAAAGGGACGACGACTTTGTCTTTATACCATAGTTGTTAGACTTCCGACCAAGGGCTCGGATCACTTAAAATCGGATCAGATAACGAACTGGCTTAATATTTGGATTGCGAGTTAATCAGTTTAATCAGATGAATCGATTTGATTAAATTGAATAATATTATAATTAAATTTTAATTTAATAATATAAAACAATGAAATATAAATATAAATTAAATAAAAAATTAAAAAAATTTAAAAATCGAGTTGGACCGGTTAAAACCCGATCGATTCAACGAGTTTTTTTAATTTTTACTGGATCATATAAAAGTCAAATTTAATAATAAAACCGAATCAAACTCGATTGGACTGGTTGGACTAGCCGATCCAATCCGATTTTTAAAACATACTTGAACCGTTAATCAATTATTTTAATATAAAAATATATTTATATTAATAAAAATTATTTTTAATAAAAAATTAGGATTAACATGATAATAAAACTCATAATCCTATTCGGTTTGAACTGAGTTAATCGATTCATGAGTAAACCAGATGGATTGATCGAGTTATTTTAGGTCATCTATGTATTCGTTTTTTATAAAATCGGATCGACTTGGCCATCGGATTCTGATTCAACCGATCGATCGATTCGGTTCGATTTTGACAACTATGCTTTATACTAAAACTGAAGATCTCGATCAAGATGTTATTATCTTCTATCACTCGATTGAATTCTTCATTACATCTGGACGAAGTTCTTTAAATAAGAGCCCATATTGAGACTTGGAGGCTTGTTAAAAAATCCTTAGTCCATGTGGTTTCAGTGGTTGTTTATGTTGCAAGTGGTTTTATTAAAAAAAGGCTGCAGGTGAATCAAGACCTGGTCAGCCTGGGAAAACAAAGAGAACCGACGAGGAGAGACTGAACAAATTCCCAACGAGTTTGGAGTCGTAGGTTCAAATTAAAGCTCTGGAATCCAAAAAGATCAAGAACGTGGACCAGGTCATCTATCTAGTGGTTTTTTTTAACTTCCTTGGTTGTTTATTTTGGAAGTGGTTGACTTACATTTGATCATTGATTGTGAAGGAGAAATATAACTGTGCTGTCAAGGGGCTCTCTCAGGAACTGCTTTAGATTTTTTGAGGATGTTTTCCGTCTTTACTTTTATTTTTTTTCATATTTAATAAATGAAAATGAAATTATTTTTATTTTTATTTTATTTTTTATTTTTTTTAATGATATCTGTTAAAGAGTAGATAAAAAAATCGTTAACTCCTATATTTTCAAAATTTTCTTTATTTTCTACTCTTTCATTTTCTTTTATTTTTTACTTATATTTTTTTAGATAACTACTTTTATATCCGGATGTATGTTTTTTTTTTTTTTGTTTCACATAAGAATAAAAATAAAAAACATGACTATCTTGAAAAATGAAACAAAACCTTAAATTGTATTAGAACTTTTATTCTTCTTTTTTTTGTTTTTTCTTTGCTCTATCATTGTGCTCATTGTCTTCGTGTTTAGGCTTAAAAAAAAAACACTCTTTCTTGCGTATTAGTTTTGTTCGATAATTTATTTGATGATTTCAATTAATGGCATGTGAGTAGGGCTGTAATTGAGTTAAGCTAAGTCGAGGTTTTCGATGCTCAAGCTCAGTTCATTAACAAATACTCAAGCTTGAGCTCGAGCTCGTTTAAATTTAAAAAATCCTGTTCAAGCTTGGTTCGAGCTCGATTACAAAAAAATAAACTAAGGCTCAACTTGAGCTCGGCTCGAGCTCACTCATTTGGTATGATTAGAAAGTTCGACAAGCTCAACTCAAAAAAAACTTATTTTAAGTTCAAGGTTGAATTGAGCTCGGCTCGAGAATTAAAAAAAAAAAAAACTCGCCCAAAAAGCAGCCAAAGAAGATGAAAAGATAAAGAAAATGAAAGGATATCTTGTTCATGAGCTTTTAATTGAGCCAGCTCGTAAGTTTCTAATTGAGCTGTCTCATGAGCTCTTAATCGAACTGTCTCGTGAGCTTTTAATTGAATCAGCTTTTATGCTTAAGCTCGATTCATTCATTAAACAAGCTTTAAAATGAACCTTAAGCTTGGCTTATTTACATGATGAATCGAATATCTAGCCAAGTCTCGAACAGAAACAAAAGTGGAGTCATTATTTTCTATGGTGCATTAAAGGAGAGTTTTCTAATTTAAAAAGAAGATACGTTAACCAGCATTTATAAAGGCGAACAATGACATGCTTGGCCTAAAATAGCTTAGACGACTTCTTCGCCTTTGAAAATGGAGAACCGTAAAAGCTTTACGTTCCATGGACGGCAACGAACTTCCAAGGAGAAATAGACAACAGGGCTTCGGTGCTGGTGCTTTGAGGTCAAGCGCAAGATGGTGATGGGGATGCACGTCAAATAAAAAAAATTAATTAATACTTTGTCCTCCAGCACACAAGATCGATCGGATGGATGAGGATGATGCATGCACTCAAAATAAAATATAATTAAGTACTTTGTCGTCACTCAAAGGACTGAGTGCAAGACGGCAAATGGATTGGATTGGCTTATGATTCGATCTTATTCATATTTAAAGATTCTAACTTAAATTAAATTTAAAATTTATATCTGATCAAAATTTTGAATAGATTAATACAAATATTTTGTATTTTCATCTAATCTGATCCAAATTTAATTTATTCTTATTTATAATTTTAATTACATAAATTTATTTTTTAACTTTAATTGTTTTTATAGATTTTTTAATAAATTATAATTATAATTAATTCATCTTTTCATGTTAATCTTTCATATTTTTTAAATTATATCTAAATATTTTATATTTTATTATATATTTTAATAAATTTCTATTAATAATATCTTTAAGTATATCAATAAATAATTTAAATATCATAATTTATAAAAGTAAAGATAGAATTAAGAGTTTATAATAAAAATTAAATTAAAGTTGATTTTTTTAAATTTTATTTAAATTTTTAAATAAATTATATTTGATTATCAATTATTAAACCTTAGTAGTAAAAAATAATTATATGCTTAATTAACTTAGGTTAGATAAGTGATATGTTAGGTTTAAAATTTCTTTCATAAATCTATTTTAATTTGATTTACTTAGAAAATGAGGGTATGGTTCAGATTTAAATTAAGACCTAAATATAAAATTAAATCCAATCAAAATTAAGCATGATTTAATTTATTTGCTGTCTTAATTGGATTATTGCTGACAACGCACTTAAAGTAAAAGATTTTAAAGCTTAACTCATTGACCAAATCTATGCGTCGTAGAAAAAAAAAAAAAGAAAATTAATTAAAACAAAACAAAACTCTAGCTTTTATCACGCGCATTTCGCGCGTGGAAACTGTTCTTCATGGTAAAGCAATTTTTTAATAAGATTAAAAATCTCTATCCACTTTGTTGAAAGCAAACGATGGCCCGCTCAACCACGTACAATTTTTTTTAAGAAAAAAAAAAAAAAAAACTCTAACAGTTTCCTTCCCTTCCTTTCTCTCCAAATTCTCTGCCAAAAGCCACAAATAATAAATCAGACTCCAATCTTGCCTTCTCGATCCGTGACTCTCTTCCCCCCACCAAAATTCTCTAGTAAGCAATTTTCCATTTTTTTTTATGAAAAAAAAAAAACTCAACTTTCCATTAAAATGATCGCCTAAAGAACAAATACCAAGGCCATGAGATTCAAATGGCTTTGATTCATTCAATTACTGATATTTATAAAAAGAAGCCCATCAATTTATATAAAATTGGGTCCTAACAGGTGCTAGCACTGGTCCTGCTCATGGGTTTCTAAGCTCACCATCGAGCATGGACAGATGGATTAACCGATCGTATGTACATGTATAAGTGTAATGCACCGTAAAATTTATTGAATTATTGCATATACATCGATATGCATGAATAATTAATTTATATCTTCTCAGTATATTTGGGCTCTCGTTTTCCCTTTCTGAGTCTGGGTCCTTTCTTTCACGTCCCTTGCAGTCGTAAACATATAATTGTTTTATCCAAAATAAAAGTTGGAAAAAATCAAGATGACTACAGTTTTTTTTTTTTTTTTTTTTTTGTAATTCATCTACATATAACTAATCCTCTCCAAATCACATCTCCAAATTATTATAGCCAGATCGAGGGCGAGAGAACAGCAGATCAAAGCGATGAAAAAAAAAAAAAGAAGGTAATTCTATCAAAGATAGCAAGGAGGAACTTACGTTGATGTCGAACCAGTAGCTCCCAAACTTGTTCAGGATCTCGTCCATCCCTCTCTTCCTCCTCCTTTGGATCTAAAATCTCAAGGTTCGGAGCTCCGACCCTTGCTCTCCCTCCATGACAGCGGGCTCGTGGATTTTTCTGGAGCCTTCCTCAAGGGCGCTTTCGATTGCACTGCTTGGGATTGGGTTTTTGGGGAAGAAGGACGGGAAATTTTTTTTTTTTTTAGAGATGGACAATGACACAAGTCTGGCATGAGAACAGTCCAAACAAAGATAAAGGGTAAAATCCTTTTTGAAATCAAATTTAATCAATAAAATGCTAAGCAATAAAGGAAGCAATCTAATTTACTACAAAATTTATTTTTAGGTATACATAACGAACTATAATAATCGTTAGATTTTGTAAAAGTTGTTAAATATATAAAAAAAAGAATGAGTATTATTACGATCGACTTCATTTTGAATTCATTCCATGATAATAGTAAAGTTTTCTTAAATAATAATCCTTTGAATACATAATCGTTTAGACAATATTCGTCCATCCAGCTGCTTCTAAAATAAAATAGTCCCAAAGAAAAATTCCATCGCTACAAGTCCTTTATTATCGAAACAAATAACTTATTATGCTCCACCGGTCGTTTTCATAGCAAAAGTAATTCCTTTAATTTGAATTTAATGTCGGATCCCTGCCGTCGTCGTCATTTGATGTTTTTTTGTCAAATCATTCGGACACGTTGCGTTATCGATTGTGAGGCACGTTGCATGTTTTTCCTATGCTGACGTTTAATCGGTATCGATTATTGGCTTCATGCTTGGAAGTTGGAAAGTTCAAAGCCCAGCAAGCTTCACGCTGCTGACGTGTTAATTGCTATGCCACAAGCATTTTAAAGTTTAAAATCAAATAAAAGAAATAGCGATGGATGGGTGTTAATTGCTAGGCCACAAGCATTTTAAAGTTTAAAATCAAATAAAAGAAATAGCGATGGATGGGTCGAACCGGCAATTTTCACAAGAATATAACAACGAAAAGATTAGAACATGGTAATAAAGTTCTTGACATGAGGCTATAATAAAGTCGATTTGTCTTGCTTAGGAGTTCTCTTCTCGCCTGGATCTTGCTTTAAGATTAGCGCTCCGATCTCTTCCCGGCTGATCTTCAACGTTTCTCTTCGTTTCTACTGTTGTGAGTTCTGGTCAGGGGCTCCCCTGTTTCCCCTTTTGTCCCATGGCTTCGGATGGAGGATCGACGGTCGGACCTCAGGGAACCGACGACGAATGCTAGCTTCCAATGGGTGTCTTCTTCTCCGTCGCCGGCGGAGGTGATGGCGCTGGAGGACTTCTTCCCCGACGTAGTCCAACTGCCGGTGGAGGAGCTAGCAGCTAAGTCCCAGGTATGGATGCAACGGGCAGTCTTGATGAGAACTTTCCACCGTTGGGTTCCAGTCGAAGCTTTCATCCGGGAGTTCCGGCAAGGTGGCATCTCCGGTGAAATCTTTCCCATTAGCCTGGCATATCGGAGCTATATCTTTTGGTTTGCGGATGCTGAAGCCCGGGATTTAGTGTTGCAGAGACCTTGGGTCATCAATGGTCAGCCAGCAGCGGCGGAAGCTTGGAAACCGGACTTCGTCCCTGTGGCGGATGCCATCACCACTGCGCTGCTGTGGATCTGGTTACCCAACCTCCCGATTGAGTATTGGAGGGAGGAGTTTCTCAAAGAAGTCATCTCGCCGGCGGGTCAATTTATCTGTGCTGACTCGGCTACTGTGGCGATGAACAGGAGAGGTTATGCCCGGGTATGTGCCATAGTTGAGCTGAGTTCTCCTCTCCGGCCAGGCTCTCGTATGAGGGGGGCGAATGGCCCATTCTGGCAATCGTTCATCTATGAGCAGCTCGAAGGAATTTGTCCGAGATGCGGCTTGCTTCACCTCTCGGGCAAATGTTTCTCTCCGGCCATGCACGCTTCTGATTCGTCGTCGGAGACTCTCCACTTCGGTGCGTGGATGTCGGCGGTCCGGCAACGGAAAGTGTTGAAGGGGTCTCAGTCGGAGGGTAGTAGGAAGGTGCAGCCAGAGGTAAGCCCTGTTAACTCTGTTCCTCATCCATCCTCAGCTGCTGAAAACTCTGCCCTGGGGTCGGAAGCAGATGGCTGGTCTGCTCAGTTGAAGTCGGTTCGCCGGAGGAGAGCCAGAGGACTTAAGGAGGTTTCTTCCAAGGCGGAGAGCTCAGGCCTTTCTTCTGGGTCTAAGGCCAGGGAAGCTATAGTGCCTGTGTTTGGGTTGAAGGCCTCAGAGCGTGCCAGTTTCAGTGTAGGTGTGCCGGTTTCAGCTGAGTTTCAGAAGCGGATGATACTCTCCCCCAATCAGTGCAGACTAAAAATCCCTTTGCTTCTTTGGATTTGGATTTGGGTGAAGTTAATCAAATGGGGAGTAGGGATGCTTGCCCTGGTCCCCTAAAGCGGGCCCGTCCTGCGGAGTATCAGGCCCCCCGGATAAAATCTAAATGTGATAAAAAGAAAGGTAAAGGTGGAGTTTCTGTCTCCAAAGATAAACATGTTAAAGTTCATGAGGTACAACATTCCAATGCTGTCCAGGGATCCTCAAAGGACTATCAGCCTAGGGGCTCGGGGGGGAAGAAGGCCCAGTCCATAACGGCTACTGATTCTTCCCGTGACCCCTTGTCGCCGGTTATTCAGGGCCAATGTCCAGGATTGAGGTCCTCTATTATCTCTCCTCGGACTACTGAGAACCAGGATGGAATGACTTGCTCATCTCTGAGTCCTGTGGAAGACATTCGATCCTTTGAGTGTCTCCCTGACAGCGTTATGGTAGAAGTGCAGGGGGATCCCAGCTTCCTCCTCCTGCTAAATGAAGATCCTTTTATGGAATGTCAGAGGAGCTCAGAAGCCATCATTTCGATCCTCTTTTTATAGAATGCTGCAAATCCATAATTTTGATATCTGTGTTATTTTAGAAACCAGGCTGGCGGGGGACAGTCTGGCCTGGTTTCAGAGACAGATTGTAAGAAAATGGTCCTTGTATGCGGTTGAGGCTGTGGGTCTATCTGGAGGCATTATAGCCATCTGGCGTTCCTCAGCGGTGAAGGTTGATGTTGTTCATCAAAGTAATCAGCACTTAGGCCTTCTTGTTACAGAGGGCTCTACCAATCCTTGGCTTCTATTGGCTGTTTATGGCAGTACTGATTTTCGGAGAGACGGCTTCTATGGACTGATCTTCATTTCCTTCTAGCTAGAGGGATCCCTTCTATTGTAGCTGGTGATTTCAATTGTATCATTGAAGCTAAAGAAAAGCGTGGGGGAAGAAGGGTCACTACCACTGCTAGCATCACTGAATTTAGGGATTTCATCAGTTCGGCTGGCCTTCTGGATTTGGGGTTTTGGGGCCCCAATTCACTTGGTGTAATAATCGTTAGGGTTCTGCTCGGATTTGGGAGAGGCTGGATAGAGCTATGGCTTCAGAACAGTGGCTTCAGAACTTCCCTTCATCTTCTGCTGCTCATCTTCCGAGGATAGCTTCTGATCACTACCCCATTCTTATATTTACGATGATAGATCAATATCATAGGAGGCAGTTCAGATTTGAGCAGTTCTGGACATCATACACGGCGGCTCGATCTATCATTTCCCAGGTCTGGCATATTCCTATCCGGGGCAATGCTATATATCATCTTTCTCGCTGTCTTTTGCTGGTTAAATGAAGATTGGCAAGATGGAATAGATTGGAGGTTGGTGATCTGGTTAGGCAGGTGAACAACTTGAAGCTGATATTAGTTTCTTACAGGCTAAGGAGGATCAGGAGGGGTTTCTGGTGACCTTAGATCTCTCTGCTCTTCGGGCCAAGCTAGCTTTACACCACTCTTTGCTTATCCATCAGTAGATTTACTGAGGCAACGGTCTAGGATCTAATGGATTCGTGAAGGGGACCGTAATACGAGATTCTTCCACCAGGCCACTCTGAAACGGTGGGCTGCTAACAGGATTCGCAGACTAGCTAATGATTCAGGGGGCTATCATGAGGATTTTCCTTCTATTCGGGACCAGCTCCTTCACTTCTTTCAGGCCAGATGGTCGGAGTCCTTGGTCTCGGCTCTCCGGTTACCCAGGTCCCTGCCTCTAGGAAGGTTTCTTCCCTGGAGAATGAAAAGCTGATCAGACCTATCACAGGGGATGAGATTCGTATGGCTCTATGGGAGCTTGGGCAGGACAAGGCCCTGGGCCAGATGGCTTTCCTCCGTTCTTCTATCGTCACTATTGGGACATTGTTGGTTAGGAGGTGATCCAGGCGATACTTCTAGTTTTTCAAGCCAAGGACATCCCGGTGGAGTGGAATCGGACTCTTATTTCCTTGGTGCCCAAATGTAATAATGCTACTCTCCCTCAGCATTTTAGGCCTATCAGCCTTTGCACCACTTTGTATAAAGTATGCGCTCGTCTGCTTGCTGACCGCCTCCGCCTGGTGATGCCTCGCATTATAGCTCTGGAGCAGGGAGCGTTTATCAGAGGGCGTAGCATCTCCGACAATGTCCTTATTGCTCAGGAGGTTATGTATGATCTTCAGAGAGCCCCAGCCAGGCAGTCCCTTATGGCTATCAAGTTAGATATGGAGAGAGCCTATGATAGACTTAGCTGGTCTTTTCTATACCACTCTTTGCTGGAGTTTGGGTTTGCTGATCTGTTCATCGATTGGATTATGGCTTGCATTCTGAGGCCCTCCTTCTCGTTGATCATTAATGGAAGCATGACTGAATTCTTTCATTCATCAGTTGGGCTGCGTCAGGGATGTCCTTTATCCCCTCTGCTGTTTATTTTGGCGGCAGATGATCTTTCTCGTGCCCTCTATCAGGCTCAGGCTGATCGTCGTATTGTCCCTTTTATGTCTTGCCCTACGGGTCCTGCGATCTCTCATCTATTATTTGCCGATGATTGTATCTTGATGGGGAGGGCTACCTCAGCCAACGCTTCTTCTTTTGCAGACATCATTCAGCACTATTGTCAGGCCTCTGGTCAGAAGGTTAATGTATCCAAGTCTTCTATCAGCTTCAGTCCAAAGACCTCTAGAGCTACCAGGGAAGCTATTGTCCACACGCTGGGTATCTCGTCTCAGACTGACCGTTTTTAGTACCTGGGTGTTCCTATGACTGGTAGATATCCCCGTTGTGCTGACTATTATGATCTTGAACTGAGGGTTCGGCAGCGTATTGAGGGGTGGCAGGTTACGGGTTAGTCTATGATGGCTAGGGTCATTATAATCCGTGCGGTTCTTTCCTCCCTTCCGATGTATCTTCTTTCCAATGCAGCCATCCCGATTTCTTGCCTCAGGAGAATTGAGAGATGCTTTAGGACTTCTTATGGGCCTCAATGCAGGATGGGCATGGTGTTCATCTACTGTCTTGGGAAAGGGTTTGTTCTCCGATCCATGAGGGCGGGCTTGGGATTCAGTCTTTGACTGTTAGAAGGGAGGCTCTTTTGGTCAAGCATGCCTCGCGGTTCATTCTGGAGCCGCAGAGTCTATGGAGCTCTTTTATGCGAGTGAGATATGGAGATTGGACTTCCTCCTCGATTGGGCAGACCTTGCGTCGGCATTCTTTCTTCTGGAAGGAGGTTTGTCGGTATGGTAGCTCCATTATGAAAACACTTTGTGGATGATTGGAGATGGCTCTTCTATTGAGATTATTCAGGATACCTGGATCTCTGACATACCACTATCTCGCTGGCCTTCCTTCTATAGTATTGATGTCCCTACCAGTATGAAAGTGCAGGAGTTGCTCTCCTTTGATCCTTCCTCTTGGCATGGTCCGATGGTGTCCCGATTCTTTGGTGAGGAGCTTGCTCGTCGGATTATGTCTATTCCGCTTACCCAGGGTATTTCCTCAGACTGTAGACTTTGGCAGAGATCTTGTCTTCCTAAGGCCCCCATGAAGGATCTGGTTAAGATCTTCAGGCCTCAGTCTTCGGAGCCGTTGATGCTGGATGGATCTGGAAGCTCCCTATCCTTCCCAGGGTTCAACTCTTTATATGGAAGATCTATGGGAATGTCTTCCCACTTGTGCTTTGCTTGTGAGGAGGGGCTTGCCTATCCAGCCTATTTGTCCGATATGTGGTTTGGAGGAGGAGTCTACTTATCATGTCATCTTCTCTTGTCCCAGAGTTGTTAGGATATGGCAATCAGTAGGCTATTACTGTAGAGCAGATCAGACTGACTCTTTGTGTTCCCTCTTCTTAGATGATCTCCGGAAGGCCTCTCAGTATAAATGTGCCCTTTGGGCGGCTACGGCTTATCAGATCTGATTGTCTAGGAACCAGATTATCTTTACAGATGGCAGTACTTCTTTTCACAGGATCATTAGGAAAATTAGATCCCTGGTGATAGATTGTGCTTGTGGATCCCATTCAGGTGGTTTTGACTCTTCTGGCCTCTGGGGTTCCCTTGCTGCTTCGGCAGCGAACCGGCACTCGGTTTTCATTTCTTGGGAGCCCCCCTCCAGGGTTTATCAAAATCAACTTTGATGGTAGTGTCCGCGGGAGATCAGCTGGATCAGCCTTTGTCATCCGTGGGCCGCAGGGTGATTTATTGGCCGCTGGTGGGCTTGGTACTCAGGATTCCTCAGTTCCGATATCTGAGCTCTATGCTGCTTGGGATGGAATCAAATATGCGGTTCGGTCTCTTCATGCTCATAACCTTATTATTGAGGGCGATTCCTTAATTGTGATTCGATGGCTGCGGAGGGACCATGGCTCCCTTGCCCCTGCCATTCGATCTTACAGGACATCTGGACCATACTGAGGGATGCCCATGTTGTCCAAATTCGTCATACTTATCGGGAAGCAAATACGGCAGCCGACTGGGTTGTTGCGTCATGGCTCACCATTCGGGTTTTTGAGGTGGAGACAGGGTGATCCCTTGCCTTTTATTTTTCAGCAAATTCTGTATTCTGATGTTCAAGGGCTGATTCGTACCCGTGTGTATGATCGCCCGATTGTACCAAAAAAAAAGATTAGAACGAAACTTCAATACATTTTCAATAGCTAGACGGATTCAAATATTAGACTATTGTAATCGTAATCTTGTGTCACAAAATAAAATTTATGGTAGAAAATAAAAGTCCCGTGTGAAGAAATAAAAAAACCTTAGAAGATTTCCTCATTGAAAACAATTTTTATATCTTTGATATACAAGTGTCCTAGTGATGATATCATATTGTGGTTGAAGAGTCTTTAGCAACAACGAGAATAATAAAATAGATGATGATCTGTGAATTAAGATAACGATGGATCTAACAAAATACAAACTTTTTATTGAATGGATTCGGATCCTTATAAGTATAGAAAAAGAATGCGAAGGATATCCAACCAAAATTCTCAATGCTCACGTCGGTTCTAAAAGAAATGAAGACAAATGTCAGAAAGTATAGAGAAAGAGTGTCGAAAGATACTTTTTTTAATTATATAGGGTGTCAATGCTTGATGACGGAAAAAAGAGGCTAGTTAAGAATTCATAACGTGACTTGATGTGGATGTGGGCCTGCACATGCCCATGTCTGATGCCATGGGTTGCATTTATTACAAAGTATGAGTGGCCTTTCCCTACTTCTCTATACAAGTCTTTTTACTTTAAATCTATCATTTAATCTAACTCTAATTCATTCTAGCATACACAATATAGGTAGATTCCTCCCTTTCATGACCATTGTATTTAATGACTCATTGAGATTAAGAAGGTAGTCAATCTTCACCCTATTGCTAAAATAAGACTTAAATCACTTTGATAGAGGGATATTCTTAAGCCACATCTATGCTTGCTCATTCAATGATTTAATGTACTCTTTCTTTTTCTCAAACTATCTTCCACATGGTATCCTGTAATTCCTTCCCCTTGAGTAATGTCTTAAAGTTACTATACATATGTCTCATACAATATCTATGCTTCACATCAAGGAAAAAATTATTCGATTGCAAGTACAGGCCCTAAAGCATGTACAAGTTGGCCGTTTCTATAAGTATTTCTATAAGTATAGCAAAAAATAAAATAATTAAAAAAAAAGATAAAAATTGAAATGCCAACCTTTTTTCTATCTGGTATGAAGACTAACTTAAGCACCTTAGGCTTGTCTGTTTTTTACTAAATATACATAAAACCTAACTTTAGTAATCTTTTTTTTTTTTTTTTTTTTTTATAGCCATTGGAACTGAGAAGACATTGTCATTTTCAGGCTACTTATAGTTGGCAGCAGTTGCCTTCCAAAACTTTTCTTTAGAAAACATCCATTTAGGCCCATGGTAGGTTTATATCAAGCCAAAAAGTTCATCTTTTGGGCATGATATCTAATGTACATCATCTTGAGAAACGTCTTTGTACCCTCCTCAGAAACTTCAATCACATGACTTGTTAGTCTAATTATTTTGGTATAGTCTCTTAGGTTTCTATACGAAGGTAATGGATTTAGAGATAAAAGTGATGAAAAAAATATCATTTTAGAGTTTATGATGATGCATGATTTAGTATTAACAATATATATTTAAAAAATAAGAGATTTTTATTTGATAACTTTGAAAGTAGATATAATGCTAGTTAACTAGATTTTTGTTACTAAAAATATTAATCAAGTATTTTGTAAAAATTATAAAGTTATACCGAGTAAGGATCCAACTATGTAACATAAATTAATGATTATAGATATATGTATCCAAAAATGAAGGAGAAAGACTATAAGATATAAGAATTCAAAGATTAAGTGATAAAATTTAAAAGAAAAAAACTTTTAAAGATAGAATGATGGAGAAAAAAAATGAAGTATAGATGAAAAGATTAATATTGTATAAAAAAATTATTAAAAAATAATTATAAGGATATTAGAATAGAAATATTTTCTTTTCCTTTCTGATACTATAGTAGCACAACTCATCGCTGGCATCGGCGCTAAAGTTATCATCTTCATGAGCTCTTGGACTAGCATATAAAATGCCTCCCTCTTCAATTTAGTGAATGGCATGCTGGAGTCGATGACGGCACCACCAGTGTTATCGGACGCTTATCGAATGTTCCTGGTGGAATATGGAGCCTTTTGGAACCTACGCTTATATTTGCAAGCCAAGGTAGTAGAATATATAAGAGATTATGTTCTGATCATTCGACGAACAAGGGTGTCGTGTTTCCCAGAAATACTGCATTCTTTCCATGTGGATCCCAAGCTGAGAGATGAGAGAAGAGGAGTTACCACTAAAAGGCTCACAGCCCTGCAAACCCCTCAAATATTACTGCCCACATGATGTCTGGAAAAGCCATAAGCTGGCCATTACTAGAGGTCATGGTGAAGGTATCAGGGGAGAGGATGCCTATGAAACCCGTGCTTCCTTCTCCACAATATTTGGAGTATGTACACCAATAATCTTGATTGCAACTAATTTTTCCTTGTAGGGAGTGCTCCATGCATGCCTCTCAGCTACAATCGTAGATGGTGTGTGACGAATTTGGGACCAAATTGTTAGAACAAAGTTATATATGATCCCTATCATATATGCAGAAATATGAGACTAATATATTTATTATAAAAAATAATGTAAAATATGATCGATATTTAAATACCTTCGGCCATTGCACCATGCAAATAGGTTGACTTTTCTTCATATCAGGGTAAGGCTCTTTCACACCTTATGGTCTCTCTCAGTGATGGTGTAAACTTTCTCGTAGAGACCAGGCGCAGGGACCTCTCTCAGTGATGGTGTAAACTTTCATACCATAAATTGGATTCCTTATCACTCATGGCTTGTGAAAATGTTTCAGGATCATTTTTAGCTCCAATATTATAGTCTAACTCTTGAAGATACACAATATAGTCACTAAAAATTACTGATTTCTTTTCTCTTGTAGATCTTCTTAATGTTATAACAACCTCCTCTAGCAAAGTTGATTGTTCAACTATCTCTAATAACTTATGAGAGACTGGATCAACTAGTTCATTATCAGCAAATTATGAAATTTCAACGACTGATTGTATAATGCCCGTTTGATCTTGGGGCACTATGAATGATAATCAGTCTGTCACTTGAAGTGAAAGGTTGAGCATCAGAATGTTCCCATTTAGGAATCATGCTCTGCAATTGATCACTCCCACTAATCAAGTCATTCTCAAAAATTTGGTATTTCTTGATTTCACAATCCTAGTTATGTGAGATGGACAGTAAAATCGATATCCCTTGGACCTCTCAGCATATCCAACAAAATACCCACTAATGGTCCTAGGGTTCAGCTTTTTCTCTTGTGGATTGTACACTCTCACTTTACATGGGCATCCCCATATGCGTACATGTCGCAAACTTGATTTCCAACCTTTAAATAACTCAAATGGCATTTTAGAAATAGCCTTGGTTGGAACCCGATTCAATATGTACACGATAGTCTTGAGAGCTTCTGTCCACAAGGACTTAGGCAGTTTGGAGCTACTAATTATGCTCCTCACCATGTCCATCAATGTTTAGTTCCTTCTTTCTGCTACACCATTCTGATCAGATGAGCCAGGTAAACTATATTGGGCAACAATCCCATGTTCTTGAAGAAACTTCGCAAATGGACCAGACATTTATCCATCCTCTATGTATCTCCCATAATACTCACCTTCTATATCAGATCTTACAATTTTAATTTGTTTTCCACATTGTGTCTCTACTTCTGCCTTGAACACTTAAAAGGCATCTAATGCTTCATTCTTATTATGAAGCAAGTAGAGATACATAAATCGTGAGTAGCTATCAATGAAGGAGATAAAGTATTTTGGACCATAAAAATCCATATTCGGACAATAAATGTCCATGTGTATGATCTCTAATAGGTCTGAACTCCTCTTCGCACCTTTCTTTGACTTATTGGTCTGCTTACCCTTAATGCAGTCCACACAAGTGTCAAAGTCAGTGAAGTTCAAAATACTGAGTACTCCTTCATTCACTAACCTCTTGATTCTATCTATGGAGATATGTTCCAATCTTCGATGCCACAACATAGAAGAGTTATCATTTACAACACATCTTTTCATGCCAGCCCTAACATGCATCACATTATGAGTGGTATTATTTTGCAAATTAATATAGAAAAGACCATTAGACAAAGTACAATTCCCAACAAATTCAGATTTATAATATAAATTGAAAGAAGTATATGAACAATTGAAGGAATAACCCAAAGGTACAAGTCTTAAAATTGAAATTAAATTCCTAGAAAAACTAGGTATATAAAAGGTCCTTTCCAAATTTAAACTAAAACCACTACTAAGAACTAAAGTGCATGTCCCTATAACTTTCACATGTGAGCGCATTTTGTTTTCTAAAGAGATGCTCACTTTCCTCTGGCTTCCTTAGGTTTTTTATATCCTGCAAAGTATTGAAAATGTGGATTGTAAAACCAGAATAAATTCACCATGTATTACAAATAACATTAGCCATATTAGATTCATAACAGACAAGTGAGATTGTTTTATCTTTCTTTTCAAGCCAAGTCTTGAACTTGATGCAATCCTTCTTCATGTGTCCCTTTTTCTTACAGAAGAAACATTTGATTCCTTCTGAATATCAGATTGGGGTGGTATTTTACTTTTACCCTTCTTCTTGGCCCATGCTCGATCCTTTTCATTTGTAGTCAGCATTGCACTCTTACCCAATTTTATCAACAGTCTGCCCTCTTCTTGAACACACATGGCCAATAGTTTATTGATTGATCATTTTTCCTTATGTGTGCTATAAGATATCTTAAATGGTCTATACTGTTGTGGAAGGGTGTTTAAAATATAGTGCACCAGAAAGGACTCAGACATTTCAACCTCAAGAGTCTTCAGTTGAGCTGTAATGTCCCTCATTTGCATAATGTGCTCATGCACACCTCTCACTCAAGTGAGCCTCAAGGATGAGAACTTCAAAATTAGGATGCTGACAAGAGCTAATTTGTCCGAAGCACTGAATTGCTTATCAATGGCCTTTAGTAGCTTTTTGACATTCTCATGCTTATCGACTGAACCACGTATACTAACAGAGATTTTTGTCTTTATAAACATTGCACTCAAGCAATTAGATTGCTCCCAATGTTCATAAATCGTAATCTCACTAGGAGTGCTAGTCTGAGTTATTAAAGGTCGTTCATCCTTCCTTATAGCATAATCAATGTCCATCCAGCCCAGATGAAGGAGAATTCTCTCATTCCAAACCTTATAGTTATCACCCCTCAATTCAAGTATGTCACATTTTATGTCAGAGAAATTTATAGGTTGCATAACTACAAAATTAAATATACATACTTATTATCAAAAAATTAAGGCTAATAAAATGCTTTACCAATGTAAATCATGCATTTAGAAAATAGTAAATCTACTGACATACTTGTCTATGGGCTAAAGCTCTAATTCAATTAGATTCACTTAATGTTGTATGATAAAACTATTAAATTATTCTTTCTTTCTAATTCCTGTGGGTAGATTAGAAAAATATAATTTGATATTTAATCCTAATTAATTATACAAATATAAAATAGTGAATCTATCAACATAAAACTTGCCTGTGTGCTAAAGCTCTAATTCAATTAGATTCACTTAAGTCTATATAATAAAACTATCAAATTATGTTCCTTCTTTTTAATTTTTTAGGTAAATTAGAAAAATATAATTTAATATTTTATCCTAATTAATTATACAAATATAACAAAATTTCTATGGGATAAAATTTATTATATCTATATAATTAATTATAATTAATATCTATTATTTATGTGATTTATTAACTTTATTATACAATTTTATAATTAAGGATGCTATGGCTACTCCTCAATTATTTAATTATATTTATCACTTAGATATTATTTAAATTTTATGCTCAATTATGTCACTTAAAATGCATACATAATTCAAAATTTATACACACAAATTTTAAATATAATTGAACATAAATAGGCCAACCCAATGGCCCAACCACTTCATGGATGAGCCAGCAGCCCGTCATCCTCATCCAATCCTAATAGTTTAATTTAATCAAAAAATCTCTCAATCACTCCAAAAATTTTTCAATATGGGTCAGATATGGTATAGCCCAGACTATCGCATGGCCCAGACTGGGCGCGTGGCCCAGCTTGACGCAAACCAGGCTGGGTGCACGGTCCAGCCTGCCAAGCCTAGGCCGCTGGGCCAATCAGGTGCTGAGCACAGGGCCAGCGCCGGCTGGGCCCAGGTGCCTGGTCCAGCTGGCTGCTGGCCCAGACTGGCGGCTTTTGCTCTCTTTTTTTAATCCTGTATAGATGCCACGTTTTCTGTAAGAGGCATCTTTCATCGTCCTTATTCCGTAAGAGGCGCACCTCATCACACATATCTGAAAAAAAAAATGTAAACAAGGAAACCCAAAAAAGATGTAAGCAAGGAAACCCACACTTCCTCTCATGGTGATTTGATCATGAGTCATTTGGATTTATCTTCTATTTAAACTATAACCAAAAGGATGAGCGAACAGATAGGTGCATGCTTCATGGCATAGTTCTTACTGATGCATCTCTTAAATAAAACTAAATTAAATAAACTAAGATCTAATGATTCTTGATGACCTATTAACTCTCCAATAGTTAGGTCATACGCACCAAGGTACTATCAGTAGCCTTCCTTATTGGTACGTCCCTAATATCCCTATCGTATGTCCGTTGGGTTAAATAATTTAGGATACTACCAGTAGCCTCCCCTTTGAACTATCCCTAGATGAGAGAAATAGAGACCAAGAATGCCTTACCCCTCTTTATCAAATAAATGATATAATGATTGTTTCACAGTGATTTTATCAAATGGAGAAGGAGATGAGTATTCCCCGCGAAGAACCCTTCGACCCCCAAGTGAGTGGATAATTCACAGCTTCAGATATGGGAGAAGGTTTTTCAAAGAGAAAAGCAAGGGGGTTGAGTTCTTGCAAAGTGATTGTCCTCTCCCTCTTAGGGCTCTTAGGGGCTCGATATTTAAAGGACTATTGAGGTTTGATTGCTCTAGCTCAGGAGAGAGACTGGATGAAGCTGAAAGGTCAATCGGCTGAGGCTCAAATAGTGAAGCTTGGCCAGCCAAGGCTCGAGCGAAGATGCCGAGTCAAGGATTGATGGGGTGTCCTTCGGTTTTTTAGGTTGGCCGCAATCCCAATGCAGAAACGGCTCGTTTGCCTAAATCAGCCATCTTATGCAGATACTTTTTTACCCCACATCAAAAACTATTAGCTCCATATAGGTTTATGAATAATTGATTATATGATAATGAGCGAAGAATATTTGTCTTCGTAATCTATTCGAACTCATAATTCATTAGATACTTTTTTTTGAATGTCAACTAAATATTGTAAGTAAATTAATCCCAATTATTTAATTACTTTTTTTAATCAGAGTCATTATTTGATAAATAATCATTACGAGTTAAAGCCAGGGCAAACAGGAAGATTTTAAATCTTGAGGCAAGGAGTTGTAACGTTCGACGCGAGGAACACTGATTGATAGCCTCATGAAGTTAAAAAAATAAAGAAAGAAAGAAAGAAAAAAAAAACTGAAAATGACCATCAAGCAAAGCAACGGTTCTACCATATCCTGGGGCAAACAGGAGGATTTAAATCTTGAGGCAAGGAGTTGTAATGTTTGAAGGATCGCTTGGCATCAGAATCATATAATGGTGACTGAGGAGAATCCAATGGATGAGGTCGATAACGATGGATTCATCCAATTTTGGTCTACCTGCTTGAAGTGATGAAGACGGTAATACAAGGAAGACGAAATGGAGGGCAATGCAAGAAATAAACATTGCGGAAGAGTGATGGAAATCAGATAGAAGTTGGGGATACAATGGATGGATTTATCTATGTGATCTTCGTAGCTCTATATTTTAATAATACACGACATGTTATATAGTATTTTGATAGCATTAATAATACATTATAATACTAAATGTACTATATCCTTTCATCAAGAGGTTTCACGCCTCCTTTACCAAATCTTGTTTCTAGGACTCCACAGATAGGAAATGGACGAGCTTTGAGCATGCTATGTTACCCATGTCTAATCTAGTAGCATCTTAGTAGCCGCTGCAATCATTGTGTCATCAAATTTGATCCATTTAATTCTGCTTTGAGTGTTAGAGGAAAGTATAAATAGTCTAGTATTATTTCGATGCCTTATAAAGACTTCAAATGAAGGTGGTTTTCAAATTGTGACCAAATATATTTTGGTTTAGTTATCATGTTTGGTCTGATACAAGCTAATGATTAAAGATCATCATATTCAGTATATATATTAATAATTAAAAATTCTTAATGATCTAAGATTACTTCATTTATTGTATCATTAGAATTCCTAATCATCAAACATGAAATACTAAAATATCCCTAATTAATTAACTTAGATAATTTATTATTAGTATTATGTTATTTATTATTATAATGCTTAGATTAAATGATAATATTTATTATATAATTATATTATGATATAACATTATAATATAATATAATATTTTGTTATAATTAATTATAATTCTATAGTATAATATTATAATATCATATTATAATATAATAATTTGATTATAATTATGTTATATTTTATAATATTACAATATATATTATAATAATAGCATAATATTATATTATTATACTAAAATTGTATAATATTAAATTATATTATATTAATAAAAAATAATATTAAATATTTTTTTTTATGAATGAGGGATATTTCTATTCCTAAATCTTAGTCAAAAATACTATTTAGGAATGATTTTAATATTCGATCCCATGGATGGTATGGCATCACTGGATTGAGCGATGATTGTATAAGTGAGAGTAATTTAAGGTAATCACATTAGTGAATCTATTATCTCTATTTATACCATTAGTGATCCAGTGATCCTCAATAGATCATTCCATATCAAACGCATGCTATAATCATGGAAGTTGAAAAAAAATTCTACATTAAAGACTTAAACATTTTTTATTGGTAGGTATAATTACCAAAATAAATCCTGATTCATAAATACAAATAAAACTATCCATCAATTTTATCATATGTCTGGAGTAAATGATTTTAGTTTTTGGGTCTTAGGTCTAACTGTATGTTCTAAATATAAAAAATAATGTATAGTGGATGCCATATACTATTAAGTGCACATAGTCAATTACCAGGCTAAGGATATGTGAATTTTGTGTGTGTGCATTTTTAATATGGATTTTCTTTATTAATTAGCATTTAATTTATTTTCCAGATTTTTATTTAATTTAATTTATTTTTATTTTTTTTTTTATTTTGGGAAAGGGGGCTAGCTGGACCGAGCCACTGAAGATAACTCGCCGGACTCGCGGTCGTGGCCAGAAAAGGCATCATGGCACATTAAGAGGTCCAGGTTTTCCATTTGTTTCTCCCTTGGGGGGTGAAAATAAAGAAAAATATCGGGGTTTTGTCTCCGCCTCAAAGCCCTCCTGCGTTCTTGCTTCAAAAACCTAGGGTTTTATTGCTATTATTATTATTATTTCCTTTTTTTTTTTTATCTTTTGGCGGCTTCTGAGTTCTGACCCAGAGTGCTCCAACAGGCCGCCTCCATCGTTGGCCACCCTACGTTCCGAACCCTTGGTGGCCGATTCCGGGTGCAGATTCTCTCTCTCTCTCCCTTCGTCTTCTTCCTTTTCTTTTTTTTTTTTTTTTTTTTTTTTTTTTTTCCCGTTTGAGGTCTCATAATGTTTAGTCTGGATTTCGATTTCATACCAGTCTTTTATTTCAGATGGTTTGATCAGTCCTTTTTGTTCGTTCGGTTGCATGACTTTGTCAGATGAATTTTATTCATTACGGATGATTTCAGATGGATGAAGTTGCGATTTATTTTGATCGGACGAAGCTATTCTTGGTCTGTTGGCAATGACAGGGGCATCAAGTAGTGAACTTTCGATTATCTAACAGATTGTTGAAGAAAGTTGCGATTTTTTTTTTTTTTTTTTTGATTAGATGAAGTTTTTGTTTTTTCCTCGATCAGATTGGCAATTGGCAATGAGAGAGCATCATTTTTTTGAGAGAGAACCACGCAATGAACTTTTTATCATTTAGGCGACAGTAGTATCTGAAGAGATTGTTTTTGATATTTTGTGAGTTCTTGTTCAGTCATAGAGTTCTCGATCATCAACAGAAAAATACTTGCCGGAACATCAATGGGTTGAATCTGAATATTTTACCGGAAAACACTTCCAACTTTTATAAGCTTATGTTTTATATACACAATACATGGTTGCTCGTTTTCTGTTTATGATGATATTACAAAAATTGGGGTCCCTTAATGTTGCAATGTTTTTAGATCACCATTGTTATTTGATAGATATCAACAAAGGGTCTCTGTTTCTACCCATCCTTATTTGGTATGGGATACTACAGTTGTTGATGATATGTGACCTGATTACTTTTCATTTCTTAAAAATAAAGAAGAACTAAAGAAGCTGCATGATTGCTTGTTGCACAGCATCCTCATGGGATGTAAAGAATGAGGCGAAATAGAACTTGATAATTCCAGTCAATTTCTGATTGAAACCTTTTATCGTTGTGGAACCTTCAAGTGTCAATTTTGACACTCTATTTTCTTCAGAGGAAATGATGTCTTAAACATACGGTTGTATTTCAATTTGTAAATGTTTAGTCCATGAACCAAGTGAACCAAAATTTTGTTATCTTAAAAGGAGCATGTTTGATTGTTAGTTATTGTCATTTAAAAGTTTACTCCTTTTTCTAGTTGCTGCACTAAATGATTGTAAGTGAGCTCTGCCTAACATGAAATACAATTTTACTCTTTTCCCCTGAACTTTTGTTTTAAAAATTCCTGTACCTTTTGTTTTACATCTCCACAGATTTATCGTATCATTGTTATTGTTGTTTGGTAATTTCTGGTTTTTTTTTATAAATGAACTGTTAACATAATGATGAAATATTTATTATCATGATGACAATTTTCTGATTATTTTTTTATGTTACGAATCTTCAGAGAGATAGGAGGTTGTAATAGAAATTGATGAAATTTTAGATTGTTCTAACATGTTAATAGTTTTCTACTAGTAATTTAGATATGCAAATTGTGAATGATTTTTCTGAGTATTCTTCTAGTTTGATAAAAGATAGAGCTCCATGATACTCAACTCAACTCAACTTATCTAAGCTTTTTCCTAACTATATGGGGTTGGCTGCATGAATCTGCTTCCTCCACTCTGCACTATTCAGGACTAAGTCGACATTCAAAATATAAATAGTTATATCTTTTTTAATTATTTCTGTCCATGTTAGTTTAGGTCTAGCACTACTTCTATCCTTATGATAGATTGTTAAAAGATCACACTTTCTAACCGAAGCATCTAAAGGTCTTCGTTGTATATGTTTAAATCATGTAATCAATTTTCTCTCATTTTATCTTCAATTGGGGCTACTCCTATTATTTCTCTTATATGTTTATTTCTAATTTTAGCTTTTAAAGTTTTACCACATATCCATCTTAACATGCGTATTTCTGTTATACTTAATTTATTCACATATTTCAGTATTGCCCAACATTTTGTTCCATATAGCGTAGCTGGCCTAATAGCGGTTTTATATATTTTTTTAATTTTAATGAGATGCGTCGATTATACATTACTCCCGAAGCATTTCTCCACTTAATCCATCCCGCTTTAACTCTATGATTCATATTTTTACCTATTTTACCTTCTTGCTGGATAATTGATCTCAAATACCAAAATTTTTACTCCTTGATATTTCTTGGCTTGCAATATTCACTGTTTTTTCATTTGTATTTCTATTTTCACTAAAATTATTTTCATATTCAATTTTAGTTCTATTAATCTTAAAACCTTTAGATTCTGAATCTTTCTTCGAATCTCTAGCTTAAAATTTACTCCAAATTTAGTTTTATCAATCAATACTATATCATCTGCAAATAATATGCACCATGGGATATCATTTTGAATTTGTTTGGTAAATTCATTCATAACTAATATAAAAAGATATGGACTTAAGACAAACATTGATGTAAACTTACAGTAATTAAAACTCATTAGTTTTCCTATTGTTGTTTTAACAATAGTTATTGATCTATCATACATATTTTTTATCAATTTTATGTACCTTTTAATAACTTCTTTTTTCTCTAAAATTCATCATATTATTTCTCTAGGTACTCTATCATATGCTTTTTTTTAATCAATAAAGACCATATCTTTTTTTTTTCCTATACCTCTCCATCAATCTTCTTAATAAATAAATAGATTTTCTAGGTACTCTATCATATACTCTCTAATCAATAAAGACCATATGAAGGTTTTTTTCTTTTTCCTATATCTCTTCATCATTCTTTTTAATAAATAAATAGCTTCCATGATCGATCTTCCTCCAAATTGATTATTGGACACCAAAGTTTCAGCTTTTATTCGATTTTCTATTATTCTCTTACATAATTACATTGCATGACTCATCAACTTAATCCTCTATAATTTGCACAGTTTTAAACATCTTTTTTATTTTTGTATATGGGTATTAATATACTTTTTCTCCAATCATTTGGCATTCTTTTTGTTGCTACAATCCTGTTAAATAAATTGGTTTACACATGACTTCAATTTCTTGTAAGCCTTTTAAACCTTAATAAGGATCACATCTGATACCGATGCTTTTGTATTTTTCATGTTACTCAAAGTCTTTTTAACCTCAAGCATGCTAAATTTATGAAAAAATTTATTTTCATTTTTACTCCTAGGTTATCACATCCTTCTACCCTTAAATTTATTAAATTAGTTTTATTTAATAATTTTTAAAATAATTTTTTTATCATTCTTTTATCTCTTTTTCTTTTACTAAGACTCTTTCATCTTTATCCTTAATATATTTAATATAGTTAATATATATTTTTTAGTTTTGCTAGTTTATATATAGTCTTTTTATTTTCTTTCTATTCTGTTATATAAATTATCATAGGCTTTAAGTTTGGCATTACTTACTTTTTTTAGCTTCTTTCTTTGCATCCTTATACTTTTTAAGACTTTCTTCATCCTAGCTTCTTGCCAAATTTTGTATTTTGTCCTTTTTAAGCTTGATGATAGCTTGATCTTCCTTGTTCCACCATCAAGTTTTTTCTAATAGTTCTACTCCTTTTGGTTCTTCTAAAACTTCTTTTGCTATATTTTTTATGCATTTAGTTGTTTTTTTCATATTAAGTTGGATCATTATCTATATTCATAATCATTTCTCTTACAAACTTTTTTTTAAATAATTCTAGTTTTTCTTCCTTCAAACTTTACTATTTAATTTTTGGATTAATTGTTTTACGTTTTACTCTAAATTTTATTTTTATCCATATGTCTGCTACCATTATCCTATGTGAAGTTAAACTTTCTTTCGGAATAACTTTACAGTTTTTGCATGTTATTTTATCTACCTTTTTAGTTAAGAAAAAGTCTATTTGACTTTTATTAGATCCACTTTTAAATATTATTAAATGTTTATCTTTCTTTTTGAAACAAGTGTTTGCTATTGTTAGACCATATGCCATTGTAAAATCTAATAAGCTCACTCCGGCTTCATTCCTATCTCCAAATCCATATCCTCCATGTACCATTTTATATCCATCCTCTGTTTACCTATATGTCCATTAAAATCTCTTCCATATATATCTTTTCTTCTTGTGATATTTCTTGCATTACTTCATCTATTCAAAATTTCAAAATCCTACTTATGGTGCATATGCACTAATTATGTTAATTATATTATTCTTAATTATAAGTTTTGGTGATATAATTCGGTTTGCTTTTCTAGTTACCTTAACAATATATTTCTTAAAATTTCTGTCTACAATTATTCCTATTCCATTTCTATTTTTATGTTTTTCCGTATAATATAATTTATATCATGTATTATCTATTCTCTAAATCTTTCACTTACCATTTAGGCTCTTGTAAGCATATTATATTTACTTTTCTTCTAATCATAGTGTTCACTATCTCTATCGTTTTAGCTGTTAGTGTTCCTATGTTACAAGTTGCAACTCTAAGCTGACTATCATGGACTAACTTCTTTACTCACACTTGTTCGTAGTAGAACCCTTGTTCACTTATCACTGCACCCGGGCGCCGATGCAGTGCTCCTTGCCTATTTTTTGAAACATCTGAAGGTAGATGCAACTCGTCTCTTAACGGGGACGTCTTAATCCTTCGCATAGTTTGATTTAGTAGATTCATATTTTAGGGTATCTGGCGGAGTTTTACGCTATCTAACGCAACCCTCCTTCTTTACTCGGGCTTGGGATTGGCCTTGGCGGTGTTATAGAGCTTCATGATAAGCTATTTAAAATTGAATTGGTTTTGTCTTGTAATTTTCATAATACGTTGCATTGAAATAACTTTGATAGATTTAGCACACTAAAAGCTGAACTCCACATTTTAAATAGAGTACAGGGGCTGTTTGGAGTGAGGAGGGTTAAATTCTCATGGTAATCTTTTATTCCTCAAAATCAAAAATTAGCATTTTTTCCTTTGTTAATCTTATTTCCCAAAATTGAGTGCAAATAAGATTCTCTGGAATAATATGTCATACTTCAAACATAGGAACATAAAATACCAACCAATTTACTCAAGAACTTGCATGGGAATGTTCACTCCAAACAGCCCCGTAATGCGCAATAATACCATTCCATCATCTAAGCTTTGTTCATGGTGGTAAATCCAATTTATAGAATGTAGCTAGCTATGCAAGGAGTTGATCAGATTTTGGTTGTTTGAACCATGCTTGTCCTCTTTTGTCTCAATCTTTCTTATTGATTCACAATCCTGTTATTTGTCTATAACTTATTTGGTACTGTGGCATTTGGGCAGGTGAGTCTTTATTTGTTAAAGATGAGCAATGGTCCAGCTCCATTCTCCGATATTGGGAAGAGGGCAAGAGGCAGGTTTCTAGTTTCATTTATATTATTCTAATAAATAAGTTTGAAAATAATTTCCATCATTTGATCTGTGAAACTTAGAGTTTTAATGGTTGAGATTATGTGGCTTTACCACATCATTTCAACAAGGAGATTATCATATATTATAATTTTACATTCTAAGTATTTGTGTAACGTCATATAGAGAACATTGTATTAGAAAAATTGGTGTTGTTTTGGATAAGGTTTTCAGGCAGAGGTTCTGTTGTGATTTTTCAGCTTCCACAGTCTAATTTTCATTAACGCACAGACTGGATTAGTTGTTGGGCCATTTTGATTTTATTTTGCTCATCTTTTTGAGTCTGCTATATGGCATATACTGTTGGCGAAACCTTTGCTTACACCTTTCATTTGAATTTTTTGTCTTTGTATAGCCTGAACCCAGTAGCATCTTTCTATTAAGTCTTTTTGGCAAGTTTATAGTTGAGCCGATATGGAGTATAAATCTGGATGGCTTCTTGTAAATATGAACATTGGTCTCATTTACATATCTAAACCTGCTACTACCACAATAACTACTAGGTTATGTCTAGTGCACTATTGACTGGCTTATCTGATGCCATCTTCTTGATTGAATTGGTTTTACACTAAGCATTACCTGGTTTAGTATCACCTGATCGTAATGGCAATGGACATGTAAGTTTGAAGTTTATTCCATTTGACAATCTGTTGAAAGAAATCTTCTAGGCATTTAAAGATGGTCATTTGGGAGTTGTGATTAGAGAGACAAGGGAATTTAATGGAGAAATTGTTGCTGAACTTAAAGAAACTGTTTTCAAATTAGTTCTGGATCCAAATTAGTAGAAGGGATCTAACATCGCTGTAGTTATGTTTTGCAACATAAAAAATTCGGTTGCTGTGTGTTTGAACAAAGATCAAAGTTATTGTAAGGCTCAAGGTGTACAAAGTTGCCAAGGCCTCATGGAGCCTGGGTGCAAGGCACAAAGTGAGTGCTCTTGGTGATGTTCAAATATGCAAAATATGTTATACATATTTGACCATGAAATATTGGCCAATCATATACATAGCATATACACAGGCAAATGATGTGCACGCAGCATACAGTATGCACAAACTGACAAGACGCAGTCACACCCACAGCCCACAAAATTACAAAGCACATACCCCTAAAAGCACTCAGTCACATGCACAGGAAGAAGAAAGCAACAACAGCAACATACCATTAGTGGCTGCAGAAATCTCCATGCAAACCCTCCTTTTCCATTGCCCTTTGTTTTTTGCCTTTTCTACCTTTTAAGACATTGACAGAGTGGCTTGAATAATGGCTGGATATGTGCTGTTGACTTTGTGAACTTAGTGGCTGATGACACCATCATCCTTTACATCATAAATCATTTTCAATCTATGAACATCAATTTGATCTTTGTTTTACATTACTATCAATACAGAGATTTACTAGTTTCAATACTCTATACAAGAATGAACCTTCAGTGCACTATAATTTTGCTATGGAGTTGGACCACAAAAATAATAGAAATGTTCCTTTATATCTTTCTATGAATACCTCCTAGATGGATTGCACCCAAAGGATTGAGAAATCCAAGAGAAGATTGAATGTGTTTTTACTAAATATTTGTGATTCTGTGATACAAGCATCCTTTTTGAATATTGTAGTCTAGCCACTCTCTTCATGTTGTGTTTATCCTTCTAAATTCTGGCAGGGATTAAAACTGCATCAAAGAGACAGAAGGATTTGGTGTGGTCGAAAGTATATGGAGGCTAAAAGAGCCTCCTTGACATGTGGGATAAATTTTGTGGGATGAAAGCCAGTGGTGTGGCACAAGTCTGGTTATTTAGTCATGAATAAGGCACTCCTAATGTTACTATGCATTGATAATACTTGTCTCTGTCAAGGTATCATATATTTGAGTATGATGGCCTTGGGACTTGTTTCCTTTCTATTTGTCTGCAGAATAGGGTATGTGCAAGGCAATAGAGGCATGATATTTGAGTTTTATGGTGAATGGAAGGTTGGTGGTTATTAAACTTGGTGGTGTACTGGGGGCCAGATGTTTGAGGTAATATGGAGCAAATATAATGCCTACTTGCATGGTTCATGCAGTTATTTCGCCAGCTAACAATAATGAGGTTCTCAAGTGCAAGTCATTTAGAAGAGCTGGAACTTAGGAAATTTTCCTCTTAAAGCATGTTGTTTCCTTTTGAAGGAATACATTGAATACCTTTTCAAGAATAGATGCTAAAGCCAAACCATGCACCCTGTTCTCATAAGATGGGTAGGTGTTTTGGAGGAATAACGTCTGTTGGATATCATGTCAATGCCCTTTTGTACGTTGCTTTGTTGGAGATAGATATTTAAATCTGAGTAAATTTAGATGCATGGAGGGGAATGAAATTGTCATTTTGAAATTTTCCTTCATCTGGCCTGTAGTTTTGGTTAGTATAGGTTTTTGTGTAATCCTGGTACCTATGGTGTTGCTGTTATCCTTGTTTTTCTGCAGATTTTGTGCTTCCCTTTAAGTGGACTGGATTATTTTTCATAATGAGTCAGTTATTTATTTTAATATTGCTGATGTTAAACCAGTAAAAAAATGAAATCAATATCTTCTACAGTTGTTGAAGAATCATTCAAGTTTTCCAGGCCCTCTTTATGCTAGAAGCATTTACTATTATTAAGAACATATGATTGCATATAATTCAAAGAATGCAACCATAACAGAGTGGTGATTTGATGTAATTTTTGCTGTTGAATCATTTTTACATTGGATCTTCTACTGCCTCAAACTTTCCTGCATGTCAATGTGACCTTTTCCTTGATTCATGTACTTCTATCAATCTGGTAGTCAGATTTGTTTTTCTTGTCACTTTAACTAATAAAATTCTTATAATTTTCCTTGCAGATCTTTTAACGAAAGATTATAACTTTGATCACAAGTTCACTTTGACAACATTGAGCGATGCTGGATTGGTTAGAAAAAAGATTTCCCACTTTGAGTGAATTTCTTTGTTCGTTATCAATAATCATGTCTACTGTATCCTCTAGAGAGTAATTAGAAATTGCTCTTAGGAGTGAGGTTTTTAGGCAATGTTTGTTTTAATTTTCCTTCCAGAAGTTTTAGCATAATTTATGTAATCGTGATGTTATGTCCTTTCTTTATTTTTCACCCAAGTATTTATTTTATTTTGTTGTTTATTACCAATTATTCTTGAATGCTACAGGGATGATTAACTGGCTTGCACCATAATCACAAAGTCAAATCTCTGCTGTTAGTTGACTAGGGCTGGGCCTTAGGATAAAACTACGGGCCTGTTGGGGGAAACCCCACTGGATTTGGTGGGATCTGTTGGGGAAGGGGAGCCTAGAGAAGAAAGGATCCACTGGAGAGGGGTATCAGGGCGTCATGGGTCTGAGGTATTTTTTTAATCCTTTGAGGATTGGGCTTGTGAACCCATGATACCCTCTTCAGGGCATCTCTCTTCTCTGGGCTCCCCTTCCTCAGCCTATCCTGCCTGGTCCAGCATGGTTTCTCCTAAACTGGCCCTAAGGAACATGGTGAAGAGCAAAATGATTATGAGAGGGGAATAAAGGACTAATAATTTAAACTCAAAACATTTTGGGTTCTGGACTTTTTCGATATGACATAGAAGCAAATTGAGAATAAATTGTTTATCTAGTTAGTCTTGATATTTTCTCCTTTTGTATTACTCATTCTGCTAGAGTTTTCAATTTTCTTAACAAGGATGCAACTGATACCAATAATACTGCTCTCTCTCTCTCTCTCTCTCTCTCTCTCTCTCTCTCCCCCTTGCGTTCCTTCTCTTCCATCATATTTTTCTTCCTTTCTCTTCTTATGTTGTCTCTGCACACAAATCTGAAAGCTGGTTTGACCTCCTCTGCGTCTCCAACTCCATTCTTCATATGTTTATTCTTGTTTTCTTCTTTTTGCCTCTGCATTACTCCTTTCCTCGTTGCATCTTTGTTTTATGTCAGATCTGACAGCAGATCTGAATATTATTTAGGCTGCCAAATTTCTCTTTGAACTGAACTTTCACAACATAAAAGGCCATGCTACAACAAGATTGGAGTTTTCTTTTGCATTAAAAGGTAATTATATTGTACACAGTGTTTTCTTTTGTGTATTTCTCTAATCCTGCTGATATATGGACAGGGGCTTACAGCTACAGGTGTGAAGATAGATCAAGTATTTATTGGTGATATAAGAACACAATATAAAAGTGGGAAGACAACTATTGATGTCAAAGTTGATACCAATTCCAATGTGAGTGAAGGATCTTGGATCATTCAATCTTTTTAAGCTTATGTCATTTTCAGATGTCATGCCTACTTTAATGGGTCTGCTATCGTGATTGGATAAATATGTTATATTTCCAGTGGGGCTTCATGCATGATTTTTTTTTACTCTATTCATTGTATATGCTCAAATTAACATTGATTAAACTGACATATTTCTTCAATTACTTATGCTTATGAACATGAGAAATTGAGCCTCAGAAGTATAATCTTACATGTTACAGGTCTCAAGTACAGTTACTGTTAATGAATTAGTTGCTGGTGTCAAGACTTCATTCAGCTTCAAAATACCTGATCAAAAGTCCGGCAAGGTTAGTAAACGACCAATTTGCTAGGAAAATAGAGCGCTTGTTTAGTTGTAGTACATGTATGCATTTATTCAGTAGAGCTCCTGATTGTTCTAATCTGATAAAAAATACATCCCTGCAAGTCTAAATGATTCTTTTTGGACATCTTTTTGAAATGTGCTTCTATAACCTTAAATGGAAAAATTGACAGTAGAAAAGAACTTCTGTTTCTTTATCCATCAAAGTGATGATTTTGGCTCCACTTGAGACATGAAAGCTGATGAGATGGGTAAACATTGATATAAGTTGAACTGATCCTGATTTGTTTCTAATGCAAACCAAAATCTCGACTAGAGTTCTGGATCTAGGTCCAACTCCCTCAACAAGTTGGGTTCGGGCAAGCGTCTTCAGTTAAGGGGATAAGTAAGAGCTCCTATTATCACTTGGAAAAGGTACTAATCATATATCAAAAAAGCTCTGTAAGATGAGGAATATGGAAAGAATATTCAAATTTCAGTTCCTTTTGGAACCCTATTTGAAAAGACATCTGAATCTTAAATTCAGTCTTATTGGTTTTATGAGCTATTGAACATCAATCCAGAATGTTCCAAACCCTTACATTATGAGAAAGTATAAAACTGAATCATCTTCCTATGCATGGATTTCTGGTACAACTTGAAATTGTATGGGAATTTATCCCAATTTTATAGTCTTCATGATACATTTTTGTTGTTTGTTTTTTCAAAAAGATTCATACCTAAGTGATGCAACATTGTGGATCTATAACGATTTGAGAATAGTTGGTTAAACATCTCAACTTTATATAATTAAAATGGAAATATACTCTTATCTTTCTTACATATGTATACACTGACTCAAAAAATCTGTTATTAATGGTCATCCAAGTCCTTATTTATATCCTCATTTTCCCCAAGGTAACATAAGTCTTTTTCGATGTAATTTAACTTCTTAAAGTGATTTCTTCATTAAGCACTGCTAAAATTTTGCTCGGTTGCATATAATTTCATAGTCAGCTGTCATTATAAAAGCTTACTCCCCATTTAGACCCACTTCTTGATTGTTCAACCATCACTATCATTAAGCATGATGTAATGCCTATTTTTTATTTTATTAGTATAACCTTCTGTGAATAAGTTGTATGCTCATTCCTCAGATGTGTTGACACTGATATATTTTTCCAAGAAGTGACTGTCGACCAAGTTACCTATTGTTATAAAGCTACGTAATATTAAATTTATATTGGGCCTGTGTTTCTGGGATCTCATTTAAAGCCTGTAAGAGCTGAGACTTTTCTTTGTCATGAATTCTTGCATGCTAAGATTTTGTTGTTCAATTGATAAAAGTAGAAATCTGCTTTGTGCTTCTGTCTCATACAAGGAGAGCACAATACTAGTTACCATTTGTCACATTATTGATTATCGGGCTGTCAATCAAAAAGAAATTGCTGCATAATGATTCAGAGGGTGAGACTGTCAGATTTATGTTCATGAGATCCTTCCATTTCTTATTAATGATCCTTTCATTTCTAATCAGATAAAAGAGCTTTTTGTCGTTTGTTTTGTAGATTGATTTGATGTTGGAAAAAGATTCTGATCATTTTTTATGTATTTTGTTCCAGCTTGATGTACAGTACCTACATGACTGTGCTGCGGTTAGTTCTAGCATTGGTTTATCACCTACACCTTTGCTAGAGTTGGCAGCAGCAATTGGCAGCAAAGAACTTACACTTGGTGCCGAGGTTGGGTTTGACAGTGCTTCTGCATCTTTCACCAAATACAATGCTGGGATTGGCTTTAACAAGCATGATTTTTCTGCTGCCCTGATATTGTAAGTGCTTTGTTATCTATGTATTTATGTTCTTAAACCTCTTGTTAAATGCTTAATACTGAAAGCCTTATTATATCAATTCATATATATTTAAATCATTTTCTTGTCAATTAGTTGCATCATTTCCTTATTTTCATATTCAGTGCATGCTAAATCAAAACATTTTTATTTGCTGCTTAGTCTTAAATTTCATGATTGTGGAAATTTCTGCTTTAATTGAGAAGCATTATTATGATCTATGACAGCAGTCCATCCTATATACATGAGAGTTCTAGGATATATAAGTGCCATATGTAATTTGGCTTGATTTACTTCAGCTCGTGATGAAAACATGTGTCAATCTGGCATTTTGAGAATCACTTTTAACACCCTCAAGGCATCTATATTCACATTAAATTCTATAGGTGTCAAAAGAATACACCTAGAGTGGTGTCAATATGTCATGTTTGTGTTGTATCAAGTCAACAGTACTTAACCAGGAAAGTTTTTTCTAAACTGGTAAACCTAACCCTTTCTAACAAGATCAGGTGTTCAAACACTAGCCCAGCTTATTTATCAAGTTACCTGATGAGATATGGCTAACTCATTTAATTAGTAGGTCTTGAGCGTTGTGCAAAACCAACATGGACCCATGATTCATTCCATGTAGCTCAAGTTCTAGAAGACAATGAGAAAGTGAGAGCTGCAAACTTGTTCTTTTATGCATAGTTGTCAGGCCCGGCTCGGACGTTGACCCGGCCAAGGGCTCGGGTCACTGGGTCACTGGTCAATCGTTGGGTCACTGGTTCAACCATCGATCAATTATATTAATATAAAAATATTTATATTAATAAAAATTAATTTTAATAAAAAATTCAAGGTTAACATGATAATAAACCCGTGACCCGAATCGGTTCGGGTTAGATTGATCGGTTGGTCACTTACACATTCAGTTTTATATTGAAACCGGACTGGCTTGGCCTTCGGGTCCCGGTTCAACCGGTCCAATTGGCCGGTTCGGTATGACAACTATATAAAAGTCATCATCACTTTGTACCAACTTTATAGGACTTGGATTTGTCATCCTTTCTTGTCCTCGGCTAAAAATGAGCTAGGCTTAGGCTGAGTTACTCCTAGCCCAAACTCAGTCCTGATTTTTTAAACTTTGAGGAGGGCTCAAGCTTGAAATTTTGCAGAGGTTGGCTGAAGTGATGCCCAAACTCGGTCCTGTCCCATTCCGTCTTAGTCTAGTGTCCCAATAAGAATTGTTCATCTCTCTCCTATTCTTTCCTATCTTTCTTTGTTTTTTTTTTTTCCCCTTCCCATTTTTAGAATTTTCTTATTTTGTCTTTATTTCCTTTTTTCTTTCTTACTTCCTTACTTCCTTTCTTCATTCCTTTTTTTTTATCCGCTCTTTTTTCCCCTTCATTCTTTTTTCCTCTTTTATCCTTCCTTTTTCTTCTACATCTCTTTTTTCCTTCTTTCTTACCTTTTTCCTCCATTCCTTTCTTACTTTTTTTCTTCTTTTCTTCTTCTTTCTTTCTCTTTTTCCTCTTCCATATTTTCTATATGAATGTGTTTTGAAGTCCCATCCCTATCTCATTCCATTTTTTGACATGAATAGGATGAGACGGTTGGGATGCCCTTTATCAAGACTTAAAATCTTGGCTTGAGGAGTCAATGAGTTAGAGTTGAAAGGGAAGAATGAGAAAGGAGAGACAAGCATGGGAAATTTTGAGAATAGGGGATGGGAATTATGGTTTCTAATACTTAACCATCTATCATCTTAAGAAGAGTATCTAAGATTAAAAAAAAGGGGGTTATTCTATGTTATCTATGTTATATAATTTGTATATTAGATATAATTTATTTATTTATTCGTTCTTTGAGCTAGGCCTCAAAACCTAATCAAGCTTAGGATTTTAAACCTAGGTGCGCCCTAAACATCTTGTAGCCAAGTCCAAAGCCTAGACTGGAGCTTGGCCTTCGGGCTTTAGGGCAGCCAGACTCATTTCCAGCTCATGCTTCTATTGGGGAGGTTCCTAGTTCTGATTTGGATCCCCAACACCACAATACACTCAAAAACCCAAGAAAAGAAAGAAAAGAAACAATAGAAAAAATGGATGGTGGTGTTTTCTTTTATTATTATTATTATTTGAGCTTAGCTAGCATAATTATCTATATGCCTTACCAGATGATGGCAGTTATAGATGATAGTTGGCACCATCATGTTGTGCATACCTGGAAGGACGAGGTGTAAAACAACTAAGTACTTTTTAAAGTGCATCATGTTCTGCAAACCAGAAAAATCATTTATCATGTTATTTCATGTTATTGGAATCATCCACTTTGCGATTACTGCTGGTGCTTGTCTTTAAAACGTGGATTGCCTTGTAAGGATTTGGATTAATTAGATGGCTCTACAATTTGGCCTGAGAGTAGGCATGCTTTAGTTTATTTTGGTCTTTGTTGAAGTTTGGTTCATTCATGTTGTCAGTTTAGGTTTTTGTTTTCCTTTCCTATATAACAAACATTATACTTGTAATTTAAATATGCTTGCATTTCTGATTTTTAGGGCCGACAAGGCTGAGACCTTAAAAGCTTCTTATGTTCATGTGGTGAATCCAATCACTGGAGCTGCTGTGGCTGCTGAAATGATCCACAGATTCAACACATATGAGAATAGTTTCACAATTGGAAGCTGTCATGCTCTTAATCCCCTGACAACCGTAAAGACACGGTTTAGCAACAGCGGCTTGGCTGCAGCCCTCTGTCAGCATGAATGGAGGCCAAAATCATTCATTACTCTTTCAGCTGAGTATGATCCTAAGGCAATAAGCGCGCCATCAAGGGTAGGTCTTGCACTTGCTCTCAGACCTTGATTGAATGAGCTCTCCTAACATGGATCATGTTTTAAATATCATTATAATTTTTTTTAGAACCAAAGCTTTGCTTTCGGTCATATCTAAGGAAATGGATATATTTTTGAAATACGTTCTTCTGAAACAGTTGGCTGAGAGTCCATACTCAGTTTTGATAGAAATTCATCATAATGATACAAGTTTTATTTTTAAAATTTCTTTTCATGATAACTTCATGTTTCATCAGTAATTGGCAGCTTCTCTGCTTTTGTTATTCAGACTTCTTTAAGTCTCAATTACAGCTTCATCAGACATCACAAATCTTTTTTTTTTTTTTTTTTTTGGGATATTCAAGGATATTGATGATAAAATAATTGAGTGATACTAAAAGCGGGTTGGCATCATTACTTTGGGTTAATTGTGCTCCGATGCCATTGTTGAAGATGGTTTTCAGTTCTATGGTGTAGATGCCTCCCTATTGATCTTTCCTATGTTTTTTTTGTTTGTTTGTCATCTATCATGCCTTCGGTCGGCAGGTAAGAGGAAGAATTGTAACTTGGATCCTCTTTATTAATGGGGGATTCTTCGAGTCTAACAAAGGGATTATTGGACTCTGCCTTCACTCGTGCCAGATTTAACGTAAAGAATTACAGAGTTATTCCAGTTGATGGTAAAATATACGTAAAAGCTGGTGATGAGGTCTTTGGTGCAAAAGATCGTCATGGTCTGGGTGATTGGTGATCGAACGTGTTACTAAGCTACAAAAATTATTCTTCTTTGCGTGAAAGTTCATTCCCTGTTCCAAGGTGATGCAGTTGGGACAAAAAAGGCCATCGATTAGTTACAATGTGATCAATGGAAGAAGATGGTGCCTTCTGTTAAAGATTAAGTCCTGGGTTTTTTATAGGGTATGAAATCATAGTGCAATCGAATCTGAAATAATGTATCAAAGTTCACTAACGAGTCCGGGGATGTAGCAGCATAACGAGTCCTTTTCTCTTTTTATATCTTCTATCAAGTGTAATTTTTTAGTTAATCTTTTTTCTCCTTAGAAAAAGGTAGATTCAGTTGTTGCGGTTTAAGATGTGGTGACTTCTTGAATTTATAATGCACACGATTAATTGAATATTCTTATTAGGCGTGCTGTGTTAGGGATTTATTCTTGCTTCACTTTATAGGTAGACCATACAAAACCATGCATGTTAATGAAGCCTCCTGCCAGGCCTAAGAATCCTTAATATCTTAGAGGTCCTCTAGTCACAAGTCTCTTCCCAGGCCTAAGAATCCCAATAAACTAAAAAAAAGGGTAAAAATATATATTATTAATTTATTTGAAAAAAAAAAAAAACGTCCCCATTACCAATGGAAGGTATCCAGTACCACCCTATGGCTAGGCCCTGTTCCACAAGTTCTTGGGAGGTACCAAAGAAGCCAGATGGGGTTAAACTCTTGGTGCCTAACAAAACTTAAGCCTCTTACATGCACTTATATATACATACATATATATATTAATTACTTCATATAACAGCCTTTCATTGATTGGATACCTTATCGCCTAATTCAAAAAAGATGTAATTTGGATCTAATTCATATGTACATACACACATATATTTATAAAAATATATTTATGCATACGTGTTATCTGTGTGTGCTAATGTAAATGTACATGAGTGAGTGTATATAGATAGGTAGATAGATAGATAGATAGATAGATAGATAGAGAGAGAGAGAGAGAGAGAGAGAGAGAGAGAGAGAGAGAGAGGGGTTAAACTAGGATCGAGCCATATGGTTCTTCACTCATATTTCACTATCCTAATTATATGATAGATATAATATTAATGATTTGAATCAAATATGACATATGTCTAAATTATTTACACTCTAAAATCACATGATTTGAAGACATCTAGCATTGCATTAAATGGTTAAAAATTGATTAATTTAAATAATATAAGATAATAAATATTTTTAAACCACTTAATGTAAAGGCTAAGAACCTTCAAACTATATTATTTTAACATGTAAGTGATTAATGGTAGAATATCATACCTAACAACTCAAGTAATTAATGGACTCTTATCATCTAATTATATCTTGATTGAATTTGATTGAAGCTTCACTTGATCATACATACATATACAGTACATACATACATACATACATAAGACATATGTATGTATGTATATACATACATACATACATACATAGATATGTATGTATGTAT